>BMAV01006558.1:676703-686837 GCA_019973955.1 Trichonephila inaurata madagascariensis | reverse complement strand
CAGTTTCAATTTCCTTCAATAGAGATCACTGATGCCCATTTTTTTTTATATTCTGCTCATTTACATTTATAAACCATAATACGTCGTACAACACAGCAATCAAAATCACTAAGTCGTTCAAAGGGGGAAAATATAGCCCATTCATAGAAAATATTTTGAAACAAAAGTTGTGGCGCGTGGAACTCAGTCATCCTAAGTATACCTTAAGATTATAAAAAAAAATGTGTGTCACTTCCAAAAAAGAGGCATACATGTGACAAATTCATTTTAGTTCCCATTAAGACTGTCTACTAATAGGAGAATACTGTCAAGGTCACTGTTAATGAATAAACAGTTTTACCAGAATTAACAATTTCGTGAGCTTGGAGTGATTCAGCGCCTCATGCGACCACTCCTATGTAAAATGTGTATTCGATACGAAAACATCGATGTCTGTTCTAGAAAAATTGTAAAACGTTTTTCATTATGCATTATGTGTTTCAGAATACTCATAAAATTGCATCTTGGCCAAATAATCCTTCAAAGTGCTCAATATGTGCTTATCCATTTATCATGAAACTCATTCAAATGGGAAAAAAAAGCAACAGAAAAATATTATTTACAAGTTTCCTAAAAAAAAAAAGAGACTGAGTTAAACATACCAGTAAGTTTGAAGGTCAAAGAGATTATAATCAAAAGAAGTATCTTACGGATTAACAGAAACGTAATAAAAAAATCTCTCATCGTGGGATTACAGCAAAGCAAATAAAATGTCTTCTTTTATTTGATTTTAGGATCAAAGATAGCTAATGAACGTTTGAAGTGGAATCTTTTGAAAGTAGAAAACCAGATGATATATATAAATTATATCAGTGTAAATATGTATTTTTTATTTTTTCAAAAAGCATTTTGTTTTATTTCATTCCACAAAAAATTATTTTTTTTAAACCTTTTATTTTTAATATGCTCGCGCCCCCCTTGCAGGGTTATCGCTCCCCCCCAGGGGGCGCGTCCCACAGTTTGAGAAACACTGCCATAGAATATAGATTACGTTTACTAGCTCCATCATGACCGGATGAGGGGAACCTTGAATAACTTCATTTTTTCTCTCATGATTCTATTTTTTTTTTCAGTCAAGGAATTAAGCATTACGTTAGTTATTAAAATTTACAGCAACACCCAATAGGGGAATATTAACAGATAAAAAAAACACGGCAAATCTGCATACGAACCACAGGTAAACTTGCACGCCACCAGATTTTCGCACCTTATTACATGATTGGAATAATGTAGCTGATAGAATGCACGTGTTCTTTATAGGTTTCGAATTTTTTCGCATTGTTTATATTAATTTATGTTTAACAATAAAAGAAAAATATTATATGATCGCAATTAAATTCAAAGCCTCTTGTCCTCTAAATTGTAAGGTGATTAACTACGTTCGGAACCGTGATTTTTAAAAAGCGTGTAAATAGATAATTTTTTTTTTTTTTATAATTAGCGTCACATAAATAAAATTATCTTCAGAATATTATTACAAGAAAATCTTATTTAAATGCATTCTTTTGGAAAAAAATGAAGAAAGAAGGAGATGTTTTCAAAACATCCCTCTTTTATGAAAAATGATTCTATAATAAGAATATTTTTCCTACATATCGATGGGACTTCTGTACAGGGCTTGAACTAAAATTTTTGAAATATGATTTAGAAGTGGGTTTATTCATATTTTATTAAATCATAAAAGAGAAAAAAATACTAGTTATTATTTCAGTGGATCGTAACTCAGAAATAATATGAATTTTTCCAAATTCCTACTTCAAACTCTGTAGAGAAGTTTTAGCTATAAACAGACAAAATATTTTTATTGGCGAAGTATTTTGCATAAAATGGGAATATTTTAAAAATGTGTCATTCTTTCCTCATTCTTTGCCAAAAGATTACTTTAAAAAATTGCATTTAAATACATTTACTTGTTATGATATTCTTGAAACAATTTTACATGCATATTCTAGTACAATTGACGCTAAATATAAAAGATTTTCATTTTTATATTCGCTTTTTTTCAAAATCACGGTTACCAATGTAGTCAATTTACCAAGTTAAATTAAATTTCGCAAACTTCTATACAAAATGTTTTTTAAGTGCGAATATTTTAAAAATAAGTTATTATTTTTTTTAATATTTCCATTAGAATCGATATCATAAAAAATCAAATACAATATTTTATATGTTTTCATATTTTGATGAATCAACACATATATATAAGAAAAAATTATGAATCAATCAGAATTAGAAATAATTTTGAGAAATATTATATTCATTAAAATAGAGCGATAATTTAATCAAAGTAAGTTTGTCTTGAACGAACGCAGCAACAGGATAAATGAATACTGACAAGGAAACATACCTTTTAGTGAAGTATTTTCTTTTCCAGAATGAAACAACGATTTTTTTTATTTAAATATTTTCGAATAGAAATTGATCTCTTAAATTTGTAAGCACCAAAAGCTCCAAAACTTCATTTTGCGATCTGCCTCTACTGGGAGGAGGAAAGAGCTCTTTTAAATACCTGAATGAAACATGACCTAATGAAATGAGGATGTTAGAAGTCACACACAAGGATATGTTCTAACATTTTACTTAATATTTTTCAGAATTGACCTTGAGCCTTAAAAAACTATTTATTGTTTCAAATAATTTCCCACACATATAAAAAATATCTTTCCTTCACCAAGTTTTAACTTTTATTTTGTTGCCTCTGTTATTTTACACAATTGCATTGTTTTATTATACTGAGCAAAAATATACGCACATTTTCCTTTCAAGTTTCTTCTCAATAATAGTTTTTACAGAAAAACTGCATTGAATAGTTATTATTGAAATGAATAAGCTAAACACAGATCTTTGACTTTAAACATTTTAATTGATATTCAGGTTTTCTAAATAAGGTCATTCGGGTGAAGAGACTCCAGTTTGTTTAGAGTACTTTTATCCGTCGTTAGAAGGCAATTTTGAGCCACTTGTGTGTTCCAGGGGAGGCGAACCTTTATGGATCAATGAGCCATTTTTTTCAAAAAAAATGTCTAATGACGTATAGACGTGCCGTCAAATAATTTTGATTTGTGATTACTGCGGAAATAATAAAACTAAGTACTATCAACTGAAAACTCTATTTCGAAAAAAATAGATTTTGCACCTTATAGTAATAAATATTTTAGTTATACGTGAATTTCAAATTAAAAAGTAATATTAGTGTGATTTCTGTTGCTACTGATTAGATGAAAAATAACTTATATTAGGATGGTAAGATGTTACTTTTAGCAAAATGCATGTTGAATTGGAGTCATCTGTCAAACAGTTTCTAAGTGAGTTTTTACGCAGGCGTGGGTAGATGAAAATAGGGTTAAAATAGATGACCCAGCTTCTTCAAACAGTTAAATGTGTCTGGAGTCGAATTTCATGTTTCCGAAATTTCATTATTAGCATTTTTACTTACATTGCTTGTTAATCTTTCTGTTTCAATCCATTCCAACTTTCTCCTTTTTTGCAACAAATTTTTGAATCCATATTAAATTAGACTGGAAATTAATCAGTTGCATTTCAAAATGTTCAATTTCCAACCCATCGAATTGGGCCGTTCAGTTTAAAAAGTTTTCAGTTGAGAAAATCTCGCCGAAAACTGCGATCGATTACTCGCGTTTGTAATACTTCATACTGAACTTTATTGCTTTGAATTAAATGCAACCCGTTTTGATTGGTGGCGTGCCCAAAATATTGTGTCACGTGCCATCAATGGCACGCGTGCCAGTGTTTCGCCATCGCTGATCTAGTCCAACATTGAGTGTGACGTGTGAATTTATCTGAATTAATCGTCTTTAATAGGCCTTATTTTTCGATCTTATGAGCATTTAAAGCGATGAGTACAACTCATATAATATTCCGTTCCTCATATTTTGAGTTCATAAACATAATTGTTATTTTAAATAAGATATTAGCAATATAAGTGAGTTACGCATTATATTACACTTGTAAAGACGGCCATAACACTGTAGTAATAAGGAAATAAGCGTGTTTGCCATTTCCCCTCTATACTTGGGGGAAGACGCCACATGATTCAGAAATAAATGAAATGAACTTTAAAATTTGTTTTTTTTTTTAAATTTTGTAACACTGTATACTATTGTATAAAACTCAATTAATAATTATTATTATTATTAGAAAAATACTCTTAAATGCAATTAATGATAAGTGGTCTATATCACCATCGGTTGCCTCCACCAGCACAGAACACACGAGCACAGCCCTATTCCTCTGGTCTGAAAACCGGGCGTAAGAAACTTACATCAGATGCCTTAAGAGCTCTCAGGATCATTAACAGATATCCGTGCACTCGAAAAAAAACATCCTTTTTCAAACCAATGTAACTTAGCAATCAAACAAAACAATAATTTGAAATTTTTATCACATGATAATCATATATATTTACATTGTTTCTCAAATTTTCAGAGAGTTTTAGAAAAAATTTAATAAGTTATAAAATTGAACAAATTTTCAAAAACATGAAAATCAGTATTTTACACCTCGCAGGATTCTGAAGTACAAAATTGATCAAAATTTACAAAATTAATTTGACTTAGTATAAAAATATTCACTTTTGAAGTTATACTAACTTTTAAGAAATTTAGAGAAAAAAGAATATTATTTTAAATACAATTATAACAAAAGTTTTAAAATTTTAAGCAAAAAATAAGTTAAAGTTCAAATAAAAAAATTTTTTATTAAATTATTTTTTGAAAATTGGTGTATAAGTTATGAAGAGACTTATTTTAAATACGTGTATAAAATTTCAAATTGTGTGATATCATTAAAAAGTTTCTGAGAAATCCTGCGCGCAAGCTAAAATTTTTTGTTTCTCGAAAAATGAAGTTAAAGATAAGAAAGAGAGGGTTTTCGTTTAAGTTTCACTACTTATTTCTCAATAACTTCGGAAGTTTTTACAGTATCAACACACAATTTTGGTACCAAAATGCTCAGAAATATTGAGGCTTTAACATATATTTTTTTTCAAAAATTTGAAAAATTTGAAATACAAGAGTTGTGTGAGTTTTTAACTGAATAAGAGAAGAGAGCAACTATGCGCTAAAAGGCCTGAAGAAAGCCAGAAAAGACGAGTTTACACCATTTAGTTTTCATTTCCATATAAAACTATTGAAGATTTTGAAAAGTTATTTATGTGTAGTTACCAATCGCGTGCGCGCGCCCGCGTTCAAAATAATAGGAACAATTCATAAAATAACATATTAAAAAATGTCTTTGGCTTACATAGATTATACTTTTAAGGTCATTAATTATTGTATCTCTTTATAATATATTCTGAAGCCCAGTGGCTGAGTGCTAGCGTATCGCTCTTCCCCACACAGGTTCAGAGTTCAAATACCGGACTGGGCAAGGTTGACTGAGCCTTTCATCCCTTCAGTGAATCGATAAATGAGTACCAAGTTTGCTTGGGAACTAAACATTGGGGGTTTCGCGTCAGATTGACCATCTGTTGGAACATCTGCTCATGCACCTCAGCACCCAAGGTCACGTATACTGAGATGGGCACAGTAGGCATTGGGCCTCATAGGCTGTTGCGCCAGAGTTTAGTTTAGTTTATAATATATATGATTGTCATTCATGAACAATTATATCACCTTATACATGACTTTCTTACTGATTTATTATTGGGTAATGTGGAAAAATCTTGGTCATCTTGGTCTGAAAAAAATAAATGCGAAATTTTTTTCACTAATGCAATATTTTTCTTCGAAAAATCATATCTTAATTTTGATCGGGTAACAACAAAACATTTTCGGTTTATTCGGCAACAAGAGAAAATCTATTTACTTTCCCCCCTCAGCTGGTTTGTTTACTATCCCAAGCAATTATAAATTAGCAATTGTCATAAGTGTCAAAAATTATCCATTTTGAATTTTACACTGTGATTTTCTTTATTTGTTTTATTCTATTTTACATGAAAAATCCGAATATGTTTACAACATGATTCTTTGAAGATCGATGTGACAGAGATGTAGTGTTTCAAAATGAAATGATCTTTTGTCCAGAAGCTGCATCATCGTATTTAAGTAAAACCTCCTCTACAACTTGGATTCGAAATTCTAAAAATGCTATACATTTCCCACAGTTAAATTTTTTATACAGCAAAAATGAGTACCAGAGTCCCTTGTCTAGTAAATGTAAAAATAACTTTTTATAATAATTTTTCTGGCGTTTTTGTATTGTCGGATGAAAAGATATTTTCTGATCACATCAATCTACACCACGCATAGTTAGATTGCAGTCAAAATCAATCCTTGGTTTGGATTCATTTTTTTTTTTTTTTTTTTGCGGTTGATCATGGAGGTATCATAAACATTGCTCATCAAATATCATCTATTTTGAGCCCAAATTAACTTTTCTCGACATAGATTTGGGTTTGACAAGGACATGAAGCCGAAATAAACTTCTCCCGATTTGTATTCAAGTATAACAATACATTGCATTCTGAAAAATTACCCCGTACGGTACTCGGGTGTGACATTTTGAAGAACAAATGGCATGCTCGAGATAATATCGGGCATGACAGTTAAAAGATTTATTAAAATTTCAAGTTCAAAAATGCTTGGAGAATATGATTTTTGCCCCTTCTTTACGCACGTTAATAACAGATTTAATGCTGAGCGCGCGTATCTTTATTTCAACTCATACGTTTCGACAGAAGAATTATAAGTCCTTTGAATCACAAAATTAAGAAACAACAACAGCAACAAATATAGTTTATTATTTTTCTCCCAGTGTGAACTCATTTTTATGTAGATCAAAGATTGATTATAAAATTTTTGTACTAAGTAAAAATTTTCCTCTGATAAAACATCAGTTGTGATTATTTCTCTACGAAGTACTTCCCAAGAGTAATGTCTTAGTCGAGCGCGATATAATTTTGTATTCTACTTCAAAAAGTCATCGCTTCACTTGATATTTGGATGCCTTCCAACTGGAAACTCCTCGTATCAAGCGGAGGGGGGAGGGGCACATCACAAGGAATTTCAGAAATTGTTCTCTCTTTCCGACGAAAGATAAATTGTATTTTGAAACCGTTAGATCACTTCTGTCAACAATGCCACCGTTGGGAGGGATCTTCGTATTTGTGCGCAGAGGAAAAGAAGTGTGATAAACTTGAAGTAGGATCAACACAAAAGACACAGGTATTTGACGGGGTTCCAAAACAACACAAGGGTAAATTGCCTCATTGAATCCGCATTAAGCATTCACCACTTTTGATTGTTTTTTTTTCTTTCCATTAGGACGTTTTCTATTTTTTTTTTATCAATCGGATATACTCTGAAAAAGAAACCTCATTTACATGACTATCGTAAATTCTATTTTCTATTTGCGTCTTTAAACAATTATCACTAATTATTTTTATCGCAAGAATCATGATTTTTAAGTTAAAGTCTATTTTCGATCAATGGATAGTAGATAGTGGTACATACACATCAATAGAAATATTTTTCTGTGTAAATAATATATAGGTAAAGGATGTAAACATGAGTTTAAAATGCGTCTCATTTTTGTGTGAAAACTCAAAAAATTCCCAACATCAAGGAAGATTGGTTCCAGATAAACTAACTATGGTAAGTGTGTTCGTACATCCGAAAGATCTTTGATTCAAATTTCATACTTCAGAGTGTATATGTGGTGCTGGAAGCACAAACCTTTAGGTGTGGTGTGAATCAGGTTTACTTTAAATGAGCGCTGTAACACTCGTGAGAGCTATTAATTGGAGAGGTTTGATATAGTGAGTTGACGTAAGTCAAGAATGCCTTCAAGAAGACAAAGTCATTGTTAACATCATTTGAACCTGATCGTATAACAGGGTTGAGAAAAATGAGTTTTCTGTTCTCGCAATAGAACAGAAAGACAAGGCAGTAACGTATCCACTGCGCATTATTGTTGGCAGCAGTGGTCAAGGGAAGATACTGCGACCATTTACCACTGCTAAGAGGGTAGATTACTGTGTTTAGTGTATATCTGTAACACATATCGCACTGCGTCTGCGGCAGAAATTTGGACTGTAGTTTTCTGCTCGATGACACAATGAAGTGCTACAGATAGGTTAATTCAAGAACAATTTCGAGCTAGACGCCCTGCTCGTCGAGTCAGGCATGACTTACTCCATATTAATTCGTATATTAATGTGGCTTACAACGTCAGTGAAGTCTAGTTAGGGCTCAATGGAGGGCGAAGTGGAGATGAATTGTGCTTTCTGATGAAAGCCAGTTCTACCTTTGTAGCAATGATGACCAGATCGCTGCCTGTAACCTCGTCTGCGGTCTAGACACACTGGAACTGCACCTCAAATCATGGTCTGGGGAACAATTTCCTAAGACAGCAGCAGCCCTCTCGTGGTTACTCCACGCACCCTGACTACAATTGTTCATCAGTCTGGCGATTCAACCTGTTGGGCTGTCATTTATGACCATTATTCAAAGGGTGTTTTTCAAAAGAATAAAATGACCCCTTTAACTTCTGTTAAAACTCAGTATATTCAACAAAGTTTTGGTGGTTTTTTTTTTTTTTTGCCCCGCTAGATCACTAAATTTTTCTCCAATTGACCATGAATGGGATACCGTTGGACAACAACTTCAGCTTCATTTAGAATAAGAAAATTCTCTATCAAAAATGAGTAATCAAAGTAATCAAGTAAGCAATCAAAAAATAATTAATTTTAGAGTAAATAAATTGACAGACTTTGTGCAACAGGCATACAATGCCATCCTGCAAATTGATATCCGGCACTTGTATGACAAAGTGCATTACAGTGAGCATGCCTGACTTCAAAATTTTGACAATTTCCCCGGTACTAATGTACCTTCATTTCACATTTAAAGTTGCTTTTTTTCTTTCCCTTACATTAACCTGTGATCCTGAAATTTTTATATATTAAATATGTTACCTCGACAAATGTTTTGCTGAAGTTTAATTACTCTACAAGAGTGTTTCTCAAACTGTGGGGCGCGATAAACCTACGAGGGGGACGCGAGCATATCGAAAATAAAAGATTAAAAAAATTTATTTACTGGAATGAAGTAAAACAAAATACTTTCTGACATAATAAAAAAAATACACATTTACTCTGATATAATTTATATATATCATCTGCGATATTACGTCATAAAAATAAAAGCTTCTACTTCAAAACTTCATTAGTTATCTTTGATACTATAACCAAATAAAAAACATTTTTATTTGATTTGCTGTAATCCCATGAAGAGAGATTTTTTTTATTGCGTTTTCTTTTCAAATTTAAAAAACTACTCTTTCAGAGAAAAAACAAAACCCAGACCCATAATCAAAAAAATTTTAGGGAGATAAAAAATGTTACATTATTGAAATATTGTACATTAGCTGTAGGCAGCAGAATGTATTTGCTGCGGTTTGACCTTCAAACTTACTTGTACGGTTAGTTACGTCCCTGCTCTTATGTATTTGTTTTTTCATTTAGGGAAGTTGTAAATAAACTATTTCTGCTGCGCTTTTTTCCTTGTAAAATATTTTTATGATTTTTGGAAAAGCACAGAGAGCACTTTGAAGGATTACTTGGCCAAGATTTATTTTTATGAGTATTCCCAAACATATAAAGCATAATGAAAAACGTTTTACACAATTTTTTAGAACATCCATATTGTATTAAATACACTTTTAATCCGGGAGCGGTCACGCCGAGCACAGAGTGCACGAAATCGGTAATTCTGGCAAAACTGTTTAATTGTTACCTATGGCCCTGACACTATCCTCCTGTTTGACAGTCTTAACGTGAACTAAAATATATTTGTCACATATCTCCCTCTTTTTTGGGAGTGACAAATGTTTCTTTCAATCTTAAGGTACTTGTTTTGACTGAGTTCCCGGTGCGATCACTTTTTTTCCAAAATATTTTTTGTGTTCATGCTACATCCTCCCATGAATAACTTAGCGACTTTGATTGCCCTGTTGTACGACTTATTGTGGTTTGGTAAATGAGCATGATGAGCAGGTAAATGTGATCAGAATATATATATAAAAAAAGAAATGGGCATCTTTGATCTCTATTGAAAGATGTTAAAACTGATAAAA
>BMAV01006558.1:636916-676603 GCA_019973955.1 Trichonephila inaurata madagascariensis | reverse complement strand
TCAAAGGACTGTAAAATTACAATAACTTGAACAAAATATGACAGTTTTGCGTGCAAATAACATTCCTGTTATGTTAGCGAAAATTGTCTGTGATTTGTGTCTTTTTTTAAGGTCACGCAAATTTGAAACATTTGAAAAATTGAAGTCCTTGAAAGTAGGTAAGTATATTTTCTCTTAATTAAATTATTCACTGGAATCACGATTTTTATTGTGTACTATAAAAATAATTATAAAAAAAAGGATTGGAGTGACTCAATAACCCCGCTCGACCATTAGTATCGAGTGCGTGCCTGCTCCAGGGTTAAAACATTTTGAAGTCTTTTCGCTTTAAATATTAAAAATACTACAATTATTCTTCATCGGAATTTTAAGTTATTGTTCATTATTCACACACACACACAACATCAATTCTAAATGCTAATTCTGTGAGACTTAAAATTACAGTTCGCTTAAAACTAATTATAATTTTTGAGCAATCATTTAAAAAAAATCATTTTACATTTTTGTAAACATGATCGTGCACTTGGCTTTACTCTCCTTACAATTCAGGGATTATATCAATAATGTTTTATTTTCTTATAAATGAACTCGTGCAAAGAGCGGGTACTTCAGCCAGTATACTTTTAATGTATCAGTGTGTGTGTGTGTGCTGCACAGAGTATTTTATAACTAATTAATTAATACTAAATTAAGAACAACTTTAATAAGTATTGGCGACTTCCCCCCATGGGCTTTTCTTGCAGAGCAAAGTTTTTCAAAGGAATGCTTATAATTAGAAATTGACCCTCTGTGAGTTCTTTTTCTATATTTAACTGATATCTATATTTTGTCTTCTAAGCAGCCACCGCATTTTGCAATATGTTCCCATTTAAAAATTATATATAGAGAAAGGAAAAATAACATAATAATTATCCTATTACTTAATTTTTTTTTTTTTTGCTTAAAAGTAACATATACAAAATTTAATACTTGTGTTATTATTTTGTACGGTTTATAATAAAAAGATTGTAGCGTTAGCGTCAAAGTACATTATTATTGCATTCAGTACATTATTAATGCATAAGGGGGCGCGATAAAAATTATGATTGAAAAGGGGGGTGCCAGTATTGAAAGTTTCAGAAGCACTGCTCTACAACCATCTTTTGTTGGGATTTTTTTTCAATCAGTGCCACATCAGTTTCCCTCTATATATGTAATTTCACGTTTCGATTGTCGAAACATAATGAATGAATTTTGAAAAAAATCTCTTAAGGTCCCATTAATAAGAAAACTTATGTCAGAGTAAGTGTTATGCTTTGTGTGGATTTTGGCACGTCCGCCAAACGCCCGTCACTCGGTCGTTGTTTGTGGAGAAGCAGCTGACGTTTGTGTCACACTTTCATTTCAGCATCCAAAACAGGATCAGTATTCCAGCTTCAGATTCTGCAAATACCTGCGGTTACTCCATTAGAAACAATGTGTGGAACACAGCTGAATTTTTGGCTTGGAATGAAAGTAGAACACACCCACCTAACACCGCCAACACAATGCATAACATAAATTTCATTCCAAGTTTGAGATGTTACCTAATGGTATTGAGAAAGGAAATACTTTCCTTGCACGGAATATATTGTGACATTTTTATACCTTTTAAAAATTGATTTTTGCAGATAAACCAACCTTTTTCAGCTCACATGAAATGGGTGAAAATTAATAAAAAATAAATAAATAAAACTTCTTTATTCCCTGAAACTTTTCTATGTATAGGAATATATATTGTATATAATGACTGATATTTATTTCCTTTGATTGAAGATTCTATGCAAAGTAATATTTTGATATTATACTGACTGCATATAACGTGAAAAAAGAGATTTTTCTGATATTATTATAAATTATTTTAAGGATTTATAGAATTTTGAGTATTTGAAGGAAAGTTTAATTAGATTCTTTATGCAGAAATAAGAATTAAGCAGATTTATTGAAAATTGCCCATTGAGAGTTTATATCGAGCATTAATGATAATTGAAAAATACTCCGCTAAGAAATCTGAAATTTTCCCAGTCAAATAGGTAGAGGATATTTACAGTACTATTCTATCATTTGCATGTATAACATTAAAGTACACAATACACAATATTTAAACATGTTTTTTTTTACATACATACATGCATACATATACACAGATAAAAAATAAACCAAAATTCTACTTTTCAATTCATTTTTCCGTTTTACGTGGCCGCCATAGCCAAGTGATTAAGGTAATGGACTCGTGGCAGCGGGTCTAGTTTAGTACTGCTGAAGACCCGCCTGTAGAAATGCTGATGCACGTTAAATCAGTCGCGGCTCGAACGTCTTCCCGTTGGTGTGGAGTGGAAGTTAAGAGAAGGGGTTTCTTGCTCAGGAGTCATCTTCGTCACTTGACCATGGTTCAAAATGGCGAGGTCCGTTGCTAAAAGCCGTATAGTAGATGAATAGTGCGACGTTATATTCATTCACTCACTCACACACTCTCTCTCTCTATCTCTTCTGTTTTACGTATATTCGCTTATAAAATACGACACATAATATGTTCTCATCGAAGATCCCGTGGCCGCGGTAACCTTATGCTCATGGTCATGGCCTTCGTGTTAGAAGTTTGAGCCCCAATGCCACTGAAGTTCCACCATGTAAAGTGGCTCATGCACGTTAAATCTGCAGAGGCTCAAAGTATTCTCTTTAAGGTGGTGTGGAAGTTCGAATAGGTGGTGCTAGCTCAGGAGTCATTCTCATCCCTCTTGATCATGGTTCATTATTACGAGGTACGCTGTCAGTAGCCTGCGTGCAGCTGCACAGTGAAACGTTAATAATCACTCAAGCTCAAAAGTTACACAGTCTTAAAAATCACTCTCCTATTTTATATTCTTTCATATCTATAGCGCGAGCTTTCTCTCTTATCCAGTGCCCATTATTTCAAATCTAAACTAAAAAAAGAGGTTGAACAATCAACAACGGAAGTACCATAACATCCCAGCTCCATACAGCTGGCGAAGATTTGCAGTGCTGAGTGGTCGTGCTCAGTGGCGTAACGTACACCCACGTAACCTCCGCATCGCGGGTGGTGGTGGTGGGGGGGTGCAAACGTATGTTATCTTATACTTTTGCAGTCCTTTGTAAGATCCGACTTGGGTCCTAAAACTTGACTTTGCAGGGGAGGCCCTAATATTCTCCGTTATGCCACTGGTCGTACTTTTTATGCTTTCTTCAAGAGCGAATAAACACTTGATAAATGAAAATTCACTCAACACACACACAGATAAATATATTAAAATTGTGTTGTATGCGAAAGACGATGTTCAGCCTCAGTTTTTAAATCTGCTTCTATCGAAGACTTGCTTATAAAATCACACTTTGATGCGTTGCAAGGACCTCTTTCATTTTAACTCATTCAATGAGGTTGACGCCTAAATTTTCATTCAACTGTCCAAACATCCCCGCCACACTAACTTGAGGACTTGTAACCTCGACATATACTCCATTCGAAATCACAGTATCGGAACTCTTGATTGATTTGTGTATGTCAAGCATGTCAAACTCGCACGATATTACGGGCAGCATTGTTTATTTTATTATAAGCTGGCTGCCGCATGTTTTCAATCTTCAAAAAATCAATAAAATTTGATTTTTATTATGTTTATTCATTTATTACACTCAGTGTATTGTATGTTATACGTACGTATCGCGTTTTATACTTCCTGTTATTTTTTAAACCTAAATATAAATATTTTATATTCTTTATTAAACAATATAAAAATTATTGTAAGAAATTCAGTTTAATATTACTTTTTAGAAGATAACATTGTCTTTTTTTTCACAAAATAAGTCATTAAGGTTTAACTGAAAATATTAAGCTGATGCAATTTTTAAAATTGACAGTAAATGTTGATTATTTAATCTTGACCTTTCTGAATTTTCCCTATTTTTCATTAAAGCAAATAATTACCCGCATAAATAAGTGCTTCCAAACATAACCATTATTTGCATAACAAAGGATAAATATTAGGAAACCGATCGACTTAGAAATATGTATCAAAATCTAGAATTCCACACAACTTCCATAGATCCAACAAAGAATTACATTAGATTTCAATTAAGTTTATTCATAAGCTTTCATCAATTTCAATATCGATAGATCGAAGTCAAGTAAAAGTGTGAAATTGTAACTGACAGCTCTTAAGACCAGAAAATTTCTCTCTTCGATCGATAGTTCCATTTCTAAAAATTTTATTTGTGAGAATATTCAGGGAATTTTAATTTATGGTATTTAATTGCAATAGATATTGACAGCTTTCAAAGTGCGACAAGTTTTCTTTTTCTATTCATTTTTGCCAAAGTAATAATTTTTAATAGTATGAAATAGAATTGTAACAACATGATTTTCGCCTTGAGATTTAAAATTAAGTTGATTAAGATGATTTATAATATCAACTAAGAAAGTCATGCCCCCTCCTTTTATTCATTGCTCATCTTTTAATTCAGAACATTCACGCGATTTTTGTTTCTCAGAAGTTTGTAATTTGGTCCACAGCAATCTGAAGAATCTTTTAAACACTTTATATTTGGAAAGCCATTGAACTTCCGCATAATGTGGTAGATCTTTGTATTCACTTTCTATATTTTCCAGAAATTAAGCAAATTGTCGATGATTAAGTCTATCTATCTTCTTAAATATAATTTACAAATTTAATGACTATTTTTAAAATATGTTCTATATTTACAACTTTGGAGCACAGTACCTGCTAGTGAATTATACAATGAAACTGTTCAAAATTATTATTACGATGCTGTTTGTATGTCTCTTTTATAATCTTGCTACAATTCCTTTAGAAATAACGATCATGGTAGGTTCGCCATCATACAAGGCAAACCAATTTTTCCAAAAATAACTCATATTTCTTCAAAACATCTATAGGTGCATTCAAAATACCAGCCCCAGTGGTTGAATTACAAATATGAAAGATTTCCAAAATTTCTCATTTATTTTTTAATTAACCTCACATCCGTGAATAAAAATGACTACTTGAGCGAAATTTCGAATATCTGTACTTTCATCAATATTGTAATAAAGTAGGCTTCAAATGTTAATGTAAAATTTTATGCTCATTTTTCAAATTCACAATTATTTCATCAACTTTGCTAGCTACAACATTTCGATTTAAACTTACACTTTTAATTTAATTTATTTGTATTGGACATAATATTTCCGCTGTTTTAAAAAATATTCACTTATAAATTCTCTTTCAGTAAATGATTTCGATCTGTGTGCTTACATAAATAAATGTGATAATATACTTTTACAGCATCTATATATATATATAGTCTATAACAAATTTTATGAGGACACTTTATTGCTTTTGAGGAATTGATCTCAAATCGGATTCGTTTTCACGAAATTTTGCAAAGTATTGGTCCTAGTTTTCTTTATGATTTGTGTCATAATGTCTTTTAAGATTACATTCTTTAGCAAATGAGATAGAGTTTTTAGATATCAGGCATATATTATTCTTGTTTTGAACACAGAAAATATTGCATTTCCAATTATCTAGAAAATAACGACGTTCCTCTTGAATTGATCTATCTTTCTTTACTCATTGTTAAAAATTTTTCACAATTTTTATTAAATAACTTTTTAGTTTAATATACATAAAAATCAAAATCCATTTTTATTCACAAACAATTAAATACACACTACCCTTTATTTAACCCGTCCTGAATATATATATATATATATAAATAAATTTTAACTTTAAAAAAACATCTCTGACTGCCTCTTTTACTGATTGGACACTCAAAACAGAGAAGGAGGAAGCGAAATAAAACTCGCACACACACACACATATGAAGAATCGCGAACCATCCATAGCTAAGAATATGCATAATACATTTCAGAATTTAATAAAAAAAAGTATAATATATTATAGAAAAATCAAATGAAAAAGTTCTAAAAAATAAAAAAAGACTTTTAATGTAAAGGCCATTTTTATTATCAAAAAGAATTTCTTTTAAAACAAGAACAGCTAACAGGCAAACATATTGCAGATTTTTATATATATATATAAAAGGTTAACCTCAAATAAATATCAAAATGAAAAAACTTTAAAAGTCGGATACTTCAAATTTTTAAAAAGAATCGGCAGGCCGCAACTTACGTACTGGCGGGCCGCGTGTTTGACACCCCTGATGTATGTGAATATTGCTTTTTTATCTTTCTTTTTTTAATTTTATTTTATGCTTGTTCATTTTTTTTCCTTGCAGATTATAGCATTTTCAAATTATAACAAAAATATAATTATACTCCATTTTTTTTTTTTTTTTTTTTTTTTTGTCTCTGGTGAGAGATAAGCAGCCAATTATAGCTATCAAACTCCAATTGCAGCTTTAAGTGAGGTTTTTAGTTATCGTGGTGCCATCTATTGTCTTAAAGTAAAAACAGTAAGCGTTTTTAAAATAAAATAAAACAAACAGCATGTATAGCACGTGTTAAAAAAAAAATATTAACCTCAAACAAAAGGTGTTACGCAAAGAATTTTAAGGTATCCTTATTTCTTAAATTGAATATTTCATACAGTTTTTATTTATTTATTTTAAGTAATTTTCATCTTCACAATAAATAAAGTATGATTAACTAAATTTTGTGATACAAGTGATTAGAAAACAGGAAAGAATAAAAAATATTTAAATACGATAAGCACTCTCAGACGCTGCTTTCAATTAAACTAAACATAGGTGATATATATGATTTATGTTTGAAGAATTCGCATAGGTAATATGTACTATTTTCTGAAGAATGGGTGGCAAAAAGTTTTTGCAAAAAAAATCGTATTAACTCACAGGTTAGAGAATCTAACCTCCAGTTATGTGGTTCTCCAACTTTCTATTATATGTACTCTAGAACAGAGGTCTCCAAAGTGGTGGTCCACGAGAAAATTTCGCTGGTCCTCAGAAAAATGTAGAATATATTTAATCACACCACGTTAAATTATGTTTTAAGATGCAATGAAACATAATTCAATTCATCACAATGCGTGAAAAGTTATAAAAACGATACTTCAGAGAATAACGCCATTTCATAGGAATGTATAATGCTAAAAGATTAGTATAAAACCATTTAAACCATTTTTTAATTGTTTTGATTTTATATAGCTTTTTTGTTTATTTTATTATGGTTTATTAATAAAGCTTTCGTAATTTGGTTACAATTAATAGTTCTATTTTATTTAGGTACATTTTTTATGTGTTCTTAGATCACATAAAAATAAATAATCATATATATATATACATATATTTAACGCTTAAAAATCATATTAGTGGTCCGCGGGATTCAAATTATGAATTTACTGGTCCGTGAGATCAAAACGTTTGGCGACTGCTGCCCTAGAACACTATTCTTTTGAATGATGACTAGTTTCTCCTTCTTCTTTGGTTCTATGCTAAAACCTGGACCCTGTGAGGTTGTTTTTACACAATTTATAGAAAAATCAAGTATTGTGATTTCACAAGAGCTACAAGATCATAAGTTCACAAGGAATCCTTGCAGTTTTACGTATTTTCTAATCAAAGACTCGTAGAAAAGGCTATCTTTATTTTGGGCCAAAATTAGCATTTACTAAGTTCTAATTTGTATACTGCACTATTTGCAGAATACATAAATACTTATTTTATCAGTCTGATCCAGATTTTTTTCCTTTTAGTTAGAAGAGAAGTAACTTTTTGAAATTATTCTAAAATATTTATACTCTTTTCTCAATTACTATTTGTTTTATAACAGCGTTATTAATCTAACATAAATACGGATATCTTTCACTGCCTCTGAGTTGATAACAAGATAGCATCTATTTTCGTAATTTAGAAAAATCAAGTATTCAGATTTCACAACCAAACACATAGTTGATGTTACAGCATAGTATATGATTCTTTGCATCAAACTCTGTCGCTTGAGGAATTTTCTTTTAAACCTGTAGAGTTTCTCAACTCCTCATTCTCGTATGCTTTACATTGCGATCTGCGCGTGCGCGAGACCTCCAGCAATTGCGAATAGTGCTTACTCGCGCAGGCAGCTAAGATGCAAACTGCGCATGCGTCAGCTTTTCAAATGTTGCGACCCCGTGCATCCATTCATTACGACTTCACACTTCCCTGGCAGCACACGCGTCCCTCTGAGAGCAGTTACCGAACATGAAATAAAGCAAGTCATCTAAATCTGAAAACATCGCCTCTTTCATTAATCATCCTGTCTCCCACAGTGGTGACCCGAACAATTCACGAATAACTACCTTCATTTAACTTGTTATTTATTTATTTCACTGGAAAAATGGCTGAAATCACTGCAGTTAAAATTCCCCCATATAACTTCAGCGATCCTCAACTCTGGTTCTCCACGTGCGAACGAACTTTTGCCCTCGTAGTATCGAAAGCGATTAAAGACACGTGCACAAAGTTTAACTTCATTGTAACCAGCCTGCCACCAGAAGCCGCAGCAATTGTAAGAGACTTAATTATCACTCCTGACGAAACGGATCCCTATGGCGCCATTAAAGCTCAACTGATCCAGCGAACCGGCGAATCATCGCAACAAGAAATTCGGAAGCTATTAACCGGCGAAGAGCTAGGAGACAGGAAACCATCAGAACTCCTCAGGACAATGAATAGGCGTGCTGCTTCGCACAACGTTCCAAAAGAGCTTATGTTGGATTTTTTTCTTCAGAAGCTACCGACTTCAGTGCAAACTATCTTGGCATCCATCACTCCAATAACCGTCGAAAAAGCCGCAGAAGTCGCCGACAGAATCCTCGAAGTGAGCACACCCAACGTTTCACTTTCGACAAACGCCATCGCTTCATCCAGTGAAAACCGTATCATTCAACAGATTGAGAGACTGAACAAAAGGATCGACGATCTTACAATGCGTCAAAGGACTCCAGAACGAAGAAATAATTTTCGCCCACGAAATCGATCATTTTCACGTTCTAGGGACTCTGGTTTTTGTTGGTATCACAAAAAGTTTCAAGAAATGTATTTCACCCTGCAGCTATAAAAAGAACGAATCCAGCGAGGAGTCATTGCGACTACCTTCTCGCAGCCTCATATTTCACGTCGCCTTTTCATTAAAGACAAATCATATGAACTTATCATTTTGTTTTGAAGGCATTGTTCCAAAAATGAATGTGTTTCAGGGTCACTAGCATCCATCTAGCGTAGATGTATAGTGTGTGTATTGTAATATTTCTTTGAGTAAGAATACTTCAATTTGTGAATCTGCTAGCTGGTTAAAAAATTGTATAGATTACCCTTAGACAATTCTTTCAAGCAGTTACAGCGGCTACACTAGCCAAGTGGTCGGCGTTGTCGAACCGCGGGTTTGAGTTCTAGTTCCACTGAAGACCAGCTATTTAGAGGGGCTGAGGCTGTTAAATCTGTCAAGGTTATAAGTCCTCTCCTTGATGTGACGTGGAAGTTTGGAGAAATAGGTGTCAGCTCATTTTTCACCGGGCTTGACTTTGGATAAAATTCATGAGGCCCATTGCCAGTAGTCCTCGTGATGTTTCAAAGTAGGGGTCATTAACTTTTCACGCTCGAGGGCCAATTTAATAAATTTAAAATGATCCGCGTGCCACACGTCTGTCTAAAGAATAGTGTAGTCAGGAAATTTATACATAAGAAAGGGAGGTTTGTTTTACAACTGATTCTAAGGGAAAAGAAGGTGTTTACAGATTCGTACATATATCGGTTTCAAAAAAGTTAAATGGAAGCCGAATTAAAATGCTTCACAAACATGTTAAAAATAAGAGTTCGCCTTTTTTATCTGAAAACTTTGAGATTTTACACATAGTTAGATATTTTATTTAAAAAACAGTGAAATTTTTGAAAAATTCGTCATGTTTAGAAAATTTTATCACAATTGGATGTCAAGCATATCAGTGAAATGCTTTAAAAATCAAGAATAACAGAAAAAAGTCGCGTTGTTTATGACAAAAAGCAGACAAGGCATTTTTTAAAATTGCCTCCAATGCAAATGAGGAGTCCCTAAAATGTTTTGAGCGGGCTGGCTATTCGTGGCCCACGAGACACGGGGTTGAAGAATCCTACGTTTTAAGTGTGATGAAAATTTCAAAACAATTAAAAATGATATCATTATTCAAATATATATAAAAAATAATAGGACATGAAAAATGTACTGGTACACAAATATATTTCACTTAATTTTTAATTTTTTCTCGAATGTCCACTAAAGCAAATTATTGCCATACGCAAGCGTGACGACTGAATACGAGAAGAAAAACGAATGTGCTTAGAAGGAAGTTCTATGAATATTTCTTTATCATTAAAAGGGAATAGGCGCTGACATAACAATTTTAAAATGTACCTCTAGCAGAAATGGATCGGGGAAAGTCAACTCTCCCACATCTCGTCTCTGTATCTTACATCGCGTATGAAAATTAAATTCTGATGAAACTCAATCAAATCGCATTAAATGTTCCCATTATCTTCAAATAAATATTTTGATAATAATAATATAACTAAAGAATGTCCCTAAACTAACTGATGCATTCGATAAGTCATCTGATATTAAAAGTAAGATACAAAATTATGGATTAAAAATATTAATAATCAATTGAATGCAAAACTGTTTACTACAAGATATTTCAAAATAGAAAAATCGTTTCATGGTAAAATTTTAGCTTCGTGATTTTTTTTCCGTTTATTAAAGCATAAATGATTTCATTTATAAATAATCATTATCATCTGTTAGTCTACGATATTCTATACACGTCTCAGTAATGGATTTAATCCATTTATTTCTGAAAGTAGAATCAATAATTGCTAGAATTTGGAATCCTTTTTCTCATTCTGTTCCTTTCCACTTATTTCATATCTATGGCGGATGTTTGTTACATAAAATTCGTTCTTGTTTAGATAATAAAAATGCCAATGAGAGAGAAGTTAAAGAGAAAAACGTTAGAAAAAAAGGTTCCAAAGAGTGTGTTCTTTAATTAAACTTCTTTCAAACGGAAGTAGGTGTGGAAGAAAACAAACATTTCCTCTAACACATCACTTCCTTCAGCTTGAGAAATTTTCTAAGGGAAGAAAAGTATAAATATATTTTTGACATAAAAGAGCGATTAAAAATATTTTTGAAGTCAGCGTTCATTTAATAAAATATTTCATTTAATTTCTAAAAGAAATTACATAAATTATTTCTTTATTTTTATAAAAATGTATTTATTTAATTCACAAATGCTGAATATTAGCGATTAAGCCGTTGTTTGTTCACGGGCTCTTCAATACTTTTTAGCAATATCCTGAAAACAAGAAAGGGCGACACAATTGTTCAAATAATAATCAGTCGTATAGGTTAGTTGAAGTGACTCAAAACACAGTTTGAGGAATCCACCACTCCATTTTCTTAAAAAATAATTAGTTTCATTTACGCAAAAAAAGATTAAAAAAAAAAAAAATCGCGAAATCGCGGCCGGAATCGTTGAGACGCGGGTTCGAGTCCGAACACCACTGACCACTCAACGTGCTGATAAACATTAAGTCTGTCGTGGCTCCTATACCGCATGAGGTGCGTTCTGAAAGCTTGGAGAGTAGGGTAACTGTGCTCATGTGTCGTCCTCGTCACGTGACAGTGGCTCGAAATTACGACGTTCATCGCCAATACAGCTGCTGCGATGTTAATTTAAAAAAAAATTAGTCAATTGGCAGAGAAAATAAAGTACAAGTTGTGATTTCAAAGTACACATTACGAGATAACTTTTTATAAATAATGTCGGATGAGATAGACAATGAAATACTTGGTAATGAGACAGTGAGATCCGTTTACTTCTTTAACCAAGCTTAAAATTGTTAAGAAACTTTCGAATATTAAATATTTATTTAAATGCTAATTAAATTAAAAATTTGTACTTTAAAATAAAAAAAGCAAGTTTAAGAGAAAAGCCAGGACAGTGGAGGCAAGGTTATACCTATCCAATCCGGATGCAGTAAAAAACTTCAAAATTTGGAGAGAAAATTAATGTAGAAAAATGAGCATTGAGGAAAAAATGGGATGCAATTAGTAAACAAAAAATGTAAGGAAAAATGAATTTTTTATATTTGAGGAAGTATTTTTGGGTTTACAATGAATAAAGTGAGAGTTTTCGAGTGTGATCGAATAGTAACCCAAAAATGTGGAATTAAAAAAAAGCATAATTAATTCAGGAAAAAGCATAATTAATTAAAATAGAGGTAGTCAATGAGAATTTTAAGTTGGAATATATTTATCATATTCGTTGGTTTGCTGAATTATCAGTTTCACATTGACAATTTTTAATTGCTCATTTTCTGATATTTTGACAAAGGGCTTACAACTTTGCTCTCTGTTCTGTGGTCCTCATGAATCAGAGAGCATTGTTATTGTGTTTTAATCCCTTCCAGGTTCAGTTTTTTTTCTGGATTATTGATAAAAAAATGTTAATCTTTTTTACGCTTACTTTCGAAAACACATATCTTTTGAAACACAACGGCATCACTCACGTACAAAATATTCTAAAAATTAATGTAAAAAATTTATCTAAATAAATGAATAATTTACCTGTAAAGTTGGCTTTCTGTAGGGCAGAAATTATAAGACTTTGGAGGCAATTGACAGTAACTATAAATATAAAGCTTAGAATACCTCGCTTTTATCTTGAATTAAGAATTTTATTGACATATATGATGATTAAATCATTCATCAGAATTTGATCGTGTATGGTCAATTCAAAAACACTGTATTGCACATAACCCAACATCCTAATCTGGACAGTAGAATTTTGTTTCTCTTCTTCCCTTCTCTCTTTGAGTCGTAAATAATACACTGTCGAGTAGGATTAGTTTTCTTCTCTGTCGGAGGAATGTAGTCAACAAAGCGTCTTTTAGACAAGCGTGAAGGGGGATGCTCAGCAGAAAAGGACGAACTTTTTTTTGCAGAAAATTCCACCCAGTTGTGACGTCTCTCGCGTCTTTCTGCTAACATAACTCCTATGTTCTTTGACGGCCACGATTAATGGCAAAACTTTTCCAACCCAATACCAAGAAGATAAACAAAGATAATATGTAAATGAGATATACTATAAAAGGATAGAAGCTTTGATGATAAGATATAGCGTGGCAAGCTTAGAGATAGTAGTGTGGAATCATTCTGATCAATAACAAGGCTAGTTTGAAGATAGCTTAGTGTGGAATCTTGCAGATCAAGAGTTAGCAGTCCGATAGCTTTAGAAGGAATAGAAGCCTAGATAAAGAAGTTGGAATCATCGTATATAAAGTTTATAGATATCATTCTTTAGGTAAAGGAAGGAGATCTGTAAAAGGTAATATTTGATATAAGTAATTAGATGAATAGGATTATTAACTATAATTAAGATAAAGGATCTAGTGGCGTGATCTGACTTAAATACACGGTTTAATTTGGGTGTTAACTCTCACTTTAATTAAAATTGTCAAATTAGAATTTAAGTAATATAAGTTATTCTTAATAAAAGTTGTATTAAGAACTACTATGTCTCATCATTTTGATAATCCCACACCTCTAACTTACGCGGAACCGGCACGACATGGTCATCACAGGATGGCTATGTCGCACAGTGGTACTTTTCAATTATTTGAAACATAAAAATCACTCGTGAAATAATTCGGGGGAAATCCATTGCACTGTGTAAATGTTCACAGTGCCCGAGTTACACTCCAGAAAAGACGGGAAAGGGTTAAAATAAGATTTTGCGCGCACTGAATGGTGTTCACCTCAGCCACATTTTGCTTTTGCGCGTTCTTTCCAACTCTCCCTTTCTGGGTCATTCTTAGCGAGAAGAAGCACACCACCGTTCGTCCTTTTGCTACAAAATATTTGAGTTATGAAATTATCTCGTTACAAAATACAGTTGAAACTGAATGCTTCGTGTTAAAAATTATAAATCTACTTTTGTGTTGGATTCAAGTTTATTTTTCTCTCTGCAATCGTGCACTATCGACGTTAATTTTAATATTCGCAACCACTTTATTATTTATGCGTATAACCGAATTATAATTAATATGTATTTTTATTGAGTATTCCCAAAAATAAGGGAAGTGTAGATCAGTACTCGTTTGAAGATCAGAGTATATAGGTGGGCCATTTATGACATCTGCCTAATTTAAAATTGCGTGAAATAAGGAGATATAATTTATGAAACGAATCATTAAATTTATTTCTGATGCGTAATGTGTTGTTTGAAAGTGGGTTGTTTAACTTATAGAAAATTAATAATGATCCCTAAATCTGTAATGATATAAAATCAATTAAATTGTGTGTGTCTTTACTTTTTCTACATATTTCAATAGTGGGGCATCTACTTAAGTAATTCTATTTTCCTTTATCAGGTATCTACAAATCATCAATCCATTCTTATATTAGGCAATCAATGGGCTAAATTTATGTAACATCATTAGTCACATGATAATGACAACCACGTGTTTCTAGCCAATCGGTTAAAAACTCTCATGTGGCGTCAAAATCACGCAATAAAAGCAATCACGTGTTTCGAGCTAATCGGCTCATGCACTTCGTTGTTGTCAACTTTTGCTCTTTGCAGAAACTCTCTTTCTCTTAAAAAATACATATTTTTCAACAGTTATAACGCACATAGGGACACAAAATACATTTTATTAAAAAAGTAAATGCATAAAGTAGGGGCTTTTTTCATTAATTTTTTTTTTTTGAAGAAATATTTCTTTTTATAACATTTTAACATCTTTACCCAATTAGGAAATTTGAAATTTAATCTATTTTACAAATAAAACCACAGGTACAATTTGTTTAACCTCTGTTTTGAATTCGATGGAGAACACGGGTTTGTCTTTATCACGTGACCTTCATGAATTGAGCCCTTTGTAACACGTTTTAAATGACCGCGGAATATGAATGAAAGCTGTTTTCACGAGTTCATAAGTGTATGAGTGTGTCATGTGTAAAAAGGAAGTCAGATTGAACACAGACTCGTAAACGAGATTTATTTGCATAACAACACTTAGTGTAATGATATCTTTTATGTATATATACATATACACATATACGTATATACAAATAGCAGAACATAGAGGATAGGACAATGCATGGAAGAAACCACCTCACACGGCGTAAAAAGGGTACAACAACAACATCTACAGCGAATGGATTGTCTTCGTTCACAGTGTGTGTGATTAGTACTACTACCAGTATTTCTCCTTTTGGTATGGTCACTTGGCAGGGGTCGTTCCACTGCAACACGCCGAAGCCCTTCACTTAATTGTTGGGTCGCTGTTTTGTTACAGGAACCTGAAAAAGTGTGACAGTTGGGCAGAGAAAGCGCATTGTTTTGCGTTTTATTAAAATTTGAGACTTGTGATTCGTCCTTCCGTTAAACTACGCTATTGTATTATACTGTTTTTCAATTAATTTTTTAAATTCGTCTTTTTAAATATTGCTTTACTCCAAAAACTTTCAATATTCAAATAATTTAATTACCTTTCCTTTGCTGGTGTGTGTGAAATGAATGATTTTTCAACAGGCTGGCTATATTAGTTCCATAAGAACAGCGGATTTTTAAGCGTAGAAAATATTTTTCCTTCGATATTTCTAAATATTTTTACGTTACCTCGAATTTGAATCCATGGCAATTCATTTAATTGCGTTTAATTTCCTTTTTCGTGTACAGTGAGAAATTAAATTCCGCTGCTTTAGATTGATTGTTTCCTATTTCCATGTCGGAAAAAAATGCTTAGATATCCTCCATATATATTTTTTTTCTATTAATTGAAACTACACTTGTACAAAGAGCGAAATATTTCTTTGTTTTATATTTTGTACTTATTTAATCGTTTTCAATCAATAACATATAACATACATATAATGTGCACTATCAATGTTTTAACCTTGTAATGAAAGTGATTTCGCCAAAGATTTTAACAGTCGCCAAGTTTTCCTTAAACTTTCTTTCAAGGTTGCTGTAATATCATAAGTACCCAACTGTCTGCAGTTCTTTCGATTGCTGTGTGCGAATGAGAACCACCCAAACCAAGTGACGACACACTTGAAATGAGAAAGAATAAAACTAAAAATTACTTTGCAAATATAACAAACAAATACATCCATATGTTAATCTAGTTTGGCTTTGAATAACACTTTGGCACAAGGTTATGGCTTATTGCACGGCCAGCCAAAGTATCTAAGCCTCTGGCACAGAATGAAACGGAAAGCTAAATTGTATTTATACAATGGGTGCATACATCAGGTGAACAAATGAATACTCGGAGGGAAGGGACTGAAGCAACATTTGACTAGAACATTTCTGAAAGGACACATGGAAAATATAATATTCGTTTCATCGAGCCACGCCTTAACCTAAAAGCGAAGGGTTGCGACTCAAGAATACGGTACCGACGCCAATTGGAGAAAATCGCTTTCTTCTGTTTTGTATTCCCGCGATGATTGCAGTTATAATGCCACTAATACCCAGAATGGCGACGAACATTTAATTCGCCAAGCTGACGGTATTTCCGTACCATATTCTTAAGTCTTTTGCCAAACAATACTTATATCAATTTTATTACAAAAAATAATTCAGAAGTTTTACATGTACAGGAAAATAACATTCAACATAAACCAAACGACAAATATGAAGTACAAATGTCAAATTTATAATAAAACAATAGGAAAAATTGCAAAAATTTACAGCATAAAATAAAAGAAAAAAAACGAAGTTATAAATTTTTAAAAACTGTTCTATACATGAATATATTCTTTGTACTGGAATGGTCTAATACGCTCAGCAAATAAAACTGCTACAAATACAAGGGGGGTTTCAAACATTCAATTGTTTGTGAATCACAAGTAAATGGAAAATATTCATATAAACCAACACAAACTTTCTGTTGCATATTTAGGCTGAACAAAGTCGTTATTTTAATATGCAAAATATATAAAATTCAATATCTCAAAAGTAAAGCGAAATTTTTATTACCTCATTTAAAATTTATGAAGCTCATAGCACATAAGCACATCAATTTGAAAGGAACTGATTTCAAAATCAACGAATAGAAACTTTCCTCATTGCTGCGGTGAAAAAAAATACTATTTGGAAACATAAATTCAGCTTAGCTCAGTAGAGAGATGCAGTGACATTCAGTTAAAGAGTTACAGTTAGACTCAGCCACTACTCGTGCTGCCGAGGAGGAATAAAAGTGTTTTGACATGGAATGCACACACCACACAACGTGTTGATTATCTGTTACCAAAACTGGTCCGTAAGAGTTATTCCAAAGGGACATCCACAACACAGAGGTCAACTAGCATCTAGACCAGTGTTATCACATGAAAGGACAGAAGGGGGAAAAAAAGAAAATGTAACACTGATTTCAGAAAAATACACATTTTATCGAACGATATATTGCAAGGTGTTTTGGATTCCTAATGCTTTACTTCGTGGTCAACATCTCGGTAGGTCCAGTGTTGTCTACAAATCGTCGATTATATTTATACATTGCAAAAGTATGCCAACAACGTCTTTTTGGAGTGATTTCTGCGGCAGAAAATTACATATAATTGCAATTACATGCTTACCACACTGTTTTTTTCTGTATTGTAGAATTATCTCAGCATCAATGTATGTGAAATATTCATTATGTACAGTTTCAACATTTCAATCGTGTCTCATTTTTTTTAAACATAAATTATTGTCTACAAACCGGCTATATTTTGTAATTGTGAAAATTGGCAACCTAAAATTTTCTTAATAGTTACATAATACTAATAGTAATGATAATAATAATCAAACGTAGCAGGTAAATGCAAGAGTGAAACTTGTCTAGATAAAGTTATCAATTTATTACTTGCGTCATCAGTTATTAATATTAGTTTTAAGTTATTTAATAGATTTTTTTATAAAAAAACGCTAAAAATTTCAAAAGAAAACATTGTGAGCTTAATGTGAAATTAAGGAGTGTTAAAAGATAGGAATGTAACTTAAATTACTAATACATAAAATCCCCCTAAAAACCTAGCTAGTTTAAAAAATTTGTTTAGTAAAGCAACACTATTTTTTTTCGTCAATTTTTAATTTTTTTTTTTACATTTTATGTTATATATGCTTCACATTTGATGCTAAAAGAGTATAATCCTTTACATTCTTTCGAATCCTTTCTTTTTTTGTTTGCATTTCCAAAAGACGTTGTTAACTTT
This sequence comes from Trichonephila inaurata madagascariensis, assembly GCA_019973955.1. Taxonomy (NCBI): domain Eukaryota; kingdom Metazoa; phylum Arthropoda; class Arachnida; order Araneae; family Nephilidae; genus Trichonephila; species Trichonephila inaurata. The sequence continues at coordinate 658,371 of BMAV01006558.1, read as the reverse complement.
TGATAAAGGTGCGTAATAATAAATTTTCACACACATGTCATAGTACAAGCGAATGCGATAGTCTTGCTTCGTAGAAAAATTTCGTTGTTATTTGCTCAATTCAAGCTGCATCATGAGGCATTGTAATGGAATATTTTTGAAAAAAGAAACAGGACACATCAAAATTTATTTGGAATGTTTTGATACGAAGACATTCAAAAATGGAAATACTAGAGTTTGAAGCACTCTATGTACCACATGACACATAATATTGCTCTTTTTTGCACTTCAGTAGTTGCACTTGATGTCTAGCAGATTTAGAAAAATTAAATCTAATTAATATAAATTAGAGGGTGTTCAAAGCAATTCCAACTCCGTGACTTCTTACGAAACTTTCTTTCATTTTTGGTACAGATAAAATTGTTTTCCTGAAGGAGGAGGGAACTGAAGACGATAGAAAATAAATCTGGAAAGTAAAGAAGTACCTCAACTCATTCGCTCCTCTTTAGATGATCAAATTAACTAAATAAGATGTTTAGCATTTTAAAACTTTATCAAGCACTTTTGTTTTCACAAAATGTTCCTAATGGAAAATGGAACAAAGATTTATTTATTTATTAATATTTTTAGTGTGAATAACTTTTTACAATTATGCAATCAATTCAATTTTGTAACGTATGAAATGAAACTGTATCAAGGCATCATATAATTTTGCTGAACATCGTCAAATGTTTTAATACAACCAAATAAAAGAATAATACCAAACTATTTTATTCAGATCAAAATAAATCATTCAGTTTTCCTTCTCCTGGAAGTTAGATGTCTTTTTTAAAAGAAAAAAACTACTACGATTGTGAAATTTTTTTACGATCAAATTTTTAATTATTATTTTCGTTTCATTACTGAAATACTAAAAAAATAACGTCACTCAATGATTCAAGAATCGTCATTTTTTGGCGGTAGATTGAGGTACTTAATTTCATATCCAGAGTATTTAATTATTTAAAGAAGAGCATATGGGAATTTTTTCCTAGATAGAATACTTAAAACTATAGACTAGACATAGTACTAATTGAATTTATTTTAAAATCGAATGCAACACAATGCACAGTTGAAAGATGTGTACAGAAAATATTAGCCACTGTCAATTCAAACAGAGGTATTTTGCCTACACCTCTAAAAAATTCGAAAGATTTTAATTCGTAAATTCCCTGTTTTCTTCTGAATATTTTGAGGAAAAGTTTAGAAAGAGTTGAACGAAAGAATTGACATTCGAAAGATGTTTTAACACTGAAGTGAAAATGAAAGCAAATGGATGCACAGAGAGCGATGTTAGAGCAAGTCTATTGGGAAATAGTCAAGAAAAATAACAGTTTAATCTTTCAGTCAGCATCAGGATTGGGGAGTATGAATTAAGAAATGAATTATATTATTACAAAGCATTATATGAAATGGTGATAAACAACATTATTTTTCATGGAATTACAAGCTTATATATTGAGTTATGCTTAATTTTTGCCGCAAAATATGGTTATATATGACTGAAAATAAAATATTATAGTAAAAAATAGAATAGAATGATTTTGTGATGTCAAGATTTTTCTTATGTTAAATAGCGATAAGTTTTGCTGCATTTTGCAAGATGTAAAGAAGTCGAGTAAGGATGTAAAAAATTTTGACATGATACAAATGTTAATTCTTTGTGATTACATTTTTTTTTCTTTCAAAATTCTAGAATTCTATACGATACCAAGTTTGTGAGAAAAATATTTTTGCTTAATATCATCTACTAGTAAGAGACGTAAAAAAAAAGCAACGCCAATGGGTTAAACTTGGCTTCGTCTTGAGAAATGAAATTCATTCGAATTCCTGTTTCTGAATTACAATTTAATTCAATGGGCTTTTAGCATTTCATAAAAATATAAATCTCAGATGCATATTGACGTTGATTTTAATACCAGTGGAATTATTCCCCTTTTCATATCACAATCTTTTTTTTTTAGTATCTCAAAAGAAAACCTTAAAGGAATTGTAAAATTCACGTATCGAACGCGCCTCATATTTACAAGTTTTTAGCAGGAACATCTAAAATGTTAAAGTATCATGTGAACAGCTCCCGTATTTTAGAAGAGAAATTTTCTCTTTTGTGACATTCCTGTCAAGCATTGACAGTTAATTGCATTTATTTATAATCAATACGAGTCATGTGCCAACTTGGCGAATTTTCGCCAACGACACACCAAACGGTAATAAAAAAAAAACAAAATTGGGCATCCATCCGGCTCATTTCGGAAAAAGGAACTATGTTGCTCAATTCAAACTATGATTCTCTTTTTATATACATAATATATATAAATTCCAGTTGGGTAATGTACAGTATAAATAACCAATTATTTTTTCTCATGAATATCACAGAATAATTTTTCGCGTTTGGATACGAAACCAATTGTTTTGCCTTCTCGTGAATATATTTTGTCAGCACTCATTAAAATTTCTCTAATATTTTGACCCGAATGAGCCATCCGTTGGCAAGACATGGATTTACATTGAACATTGAGCTGCAGTGATGAAAACACGAAATGCAATGAAGTTCAAAAAGATTACTCTAAACATAAATGAGAGCTTCCACGAAGCTTCGTGAGAAGTCAGTACTTGGTCTTTGTACAGAATGTCCATTACTTTTCTACCTTCTTTTTTCCCTATCGCTTGGCAACATTCAGTTTATACAAGTGTGGAAATGATCTGGCAACAGGTTTCCCTTTAATTCAGCAATGTTTCTTTTAGAACTATTTGGCAGCATCTATTTTCTTAAAATGAATCTGGTGTTCCGCCTGCCAGTTTGAATGCATTTTTAATTTTGATTTTCATTTTTCTTAGACGAGATAAATAGAAACGAATTGATAAAATATTGAAAGGATTGTGTAACATTCAATATATGACCCTCATTATACTTTGAATTGAAGACGCGACAAGACATACAGCTATACTAATTTTTAAGAAGTACAAAAAAATATTTACACCCAAAGTACTTTTGTATTGATGTTTAATTAAGTGCACTATATAGATTTATATGTATTACTAAGTGCTCCAAACGTGTAATGTTATTTCTACCTCAAAAATACAAGAGAATAGGCTCTGACAATTACAACACATGGGATGCTAATGGTATGCCTTATCTACGACATATAACTGAAACAGGTAGACTCCCTGTTTGTTAGGTAAATGAACACATTATTTGTTAAGTAAAAATTGCAAGAGTCTTGCGTCAAAGCAATGTATTTAAATGTTATTGCTATCGGAAGTTTTTATTTGTTTCAATTATTGCTGATCATCATAATCATCGTAATTATATCTGCAATGTATTTGTAATAAAAGTATTCAGTGAGTAAAAGCCTTTGCTTGAAAATTGTTAAAATTCTTATGGAATTATTAAAGGATTATTTCAAATTTTAATTTTAAAACTATTTCCAAGCTTTACATTTGTTAACGTAATTCAATGTGCAGTTCAATAAATCATATCAAAAGCGATCCTATTTTATGAGTCACTTTTTATCTTAAAGAATCATGAGAATCAAACTTTAAACAGAATGCTTTAAATATTAAAGTGCTATACCACCTATAAAAAACAAAACAAGTGTACGCTTTCTAAGTCACACACACTTAAATTACATCCCATAAAATATTTTGAAAATATACCTTCTATTCATTTAAACACTAAGAAAATTCTCCTGGAAATTATTCTCGGCAATTTTAGCAAATGAATTCGTTATTTGTATTTAAAGTCTAAAGTGCGTTTTTTTTCCCAATTAAATCAATTTTTTTAATCCTATTTCTCTTGATTAATGCTTTTTGCGGTCCATTCTATGCATATCTACTATTACGTTAAGCCGTACCAGCGGGCGATGACACAAAATCCAAGAAAATATCGCGAAAGATTATTAAGTCCAATGCGATTCGAGTTGCCAAATCTCACACGGAACGAAATGTTGCCAAATGGCTGTGGTGGTAGAGGGGGAAGGTAGGTGAAGTCCGTTGTTATATGTCCTGAAGGCTTCTGAGCCGTGATCTCCGGACACACATCCTCACAAAATGACGATGAGTGAAACAGCAAGACGAGAGATCCAAGAATAAAACGTCCGTTCTTCACAAACAGGCCGTCAACTCCAGCGCATCTGCACACCTGTGGAGATTCAATTGCTTTCAATGAAATTGCTTACAACACTTTAGTAAATATTAATCATGCTTTTAAGTTAGGTCATCTAACGTAGCAGAATTATATAATTCAGATAGGGAAATCATACTCGTTAATGGTTTCACTTTAATATTATTTTATATTTTTAATATTGTTAAAAACAAACAAATTTGCTGTTTCAGAACACACATGTTAACATTAAAAGTAATATAATACCCTGACATTCGCTTACACTTTTTTTTATGTGAGTAATTTTGATATAAAAAGAACAGTTTCCTTTATATTCGTGTTTAATCCGTCAATATTTTTTTTTTCCTTTTTGCATTAACTGTTTAATGACTTAAATAGAAATTTGGATTCTTTATAATTACAAAAATAATTAATGCGTCGTTTTCTTTTTATCTTTTTAGCAGCATGAAAATAATAAATTTGCAAGCATTTCCGCATTAATGTATTCAAAAATTGTACAAAAATCCGTATTCATTTTTCTGTTTTATCTCCGTTATGATATATGCTCTTTAATTTGCTATTTTCTGAGCGGGATTCGTCTTGTTTTATTGATTTTACTTCTTCCAAAATGGTTAAACTCATTCAAGAATAATTTATGCATACTTGCAAAATAGGTGTAGTGTAATTCATTTTAGCCCTGGTGGTTAATAGAATATGAAGAATAAATCGAAAAGCTGATATATGTTCTGAATTGAATCAATTCCAAAACAGGATTATTTCTAATAAAAGTTGTTACTGTTTACTTAAATACAATTTCACTTTAGTCTTTAATCACTTAAAAGAGTACCGATAATATTTCTACTTAAATAAAACAATTATTGTAGCTTCTGGCATGAGTTGGGTTCTTCCGCAAACTTTGGAACTAAACCAGACATACAAATTGAATCCAGACTTGCCGTTCATCCGGTATAGAGGTTAGTGATGCTGACTGCTTTGCCGTAGGGTTTGAATCCCGAAGAAGTCATGGCTGTTTGTAAATGTATAGTGCCTTTGCGTCAGGGGGTACTCTAAATAGCAGTCGAGCAGAAAGTCCTCTCATGAGATTCGTGGAAGAGGAAGAAAGGTGGGAGGCCCCTGACCTCACCCAGGGTGTTCTCACTCAACATTGGGGTGGAATGGAGCCAAATCACACTATCACCTGTAGGGTGCTCAAAGCTAGGGCTAAAAACAGGCGTATAATCTAGCCCTTTGCCATGATGAATTTCGTGGTCCTTGATCTGATGTTACTATCGATCCGGTGGCATAAATAACAACAAGAATTACAGACTTAATATTTTTTTTTATTGAGTTGAGGCGAAGTTGGCAGCAGAAATACAGTTTAACCTTTATCAGTTTGAACCTGATTTAACTTTCTGAAAGAAGATATCTACCTTTTAATGATTTCATAGAAGTAGGAGATCACAATATTTCTTTTTTACATTAAGCGCATGTTTGAAAAAAGAAATGGAACGGACCCTTCGATCGAAATGCAGCCAATAGGGAAGGTGAAAAGAGGGTTACCTCATAATTTTGTGCTTTCCACTGCTTCTGGAGTGCTCAAGAAGAGGGTCTTCTCCAATTTGCTACATTTCTCTTCATACTCTGCTCGGAGCCGCTCCAGCGCCTGAAATCATTTTTCAATAAAAGAACTCGATTAGGTTTTTCAGAATCAACACAGAACATTTTTTTTATCAAGACTTATTCATTTATAAGGATGCATTTTTACAGATTATTTGAGTTATGAGAATCATTTACTTGAACCATTCTCAAACTGTGGGGCATGCCACCCTCAGGAGGCACGTTGACCCTACGTGGGGCGCGCGAGCATATCAAAAAGTCGAAAATAATAGATTATCTTATAAATTATTCATTTACTTATAAGACAAAATATATTATGACATAATAACAAATAAAATATACATTTACATTGATTATACTTTTAAGTGTATCAGTACCATACAGTGTAATTAATAATTAATTTATTAATACTATATTAAGAACAAAAGTTTAATAATTATTAGTAACTCCCAAGGTATTATTTTGCAAAATAAAGTTTTTCAAATGAAGGTTTAATATTAGAAATTAACACTCTATGCTCTTCTTCTATAAATTTATCTGTTCCAGTTTAAAAATTAGAAGGAAAAAGTAACACACATAATACTTATTCTATTACTTAAAAGTAACAAATACAAAATTTAATACTTATCTTGATAATTTGTATGGTTTATAGTTAAGATTGTACACACACACTGCAGCTTTAATGTCTAAGTACATTATGATTGAATTAAATGCATTGTTATTGAATGGGGGGGAGAGACGATGAGGATTATGATTGAAAATAGGGTCGCAAAAATTGAAAGTTTGAGAAGCACTGATTCATTTACACGATATTATTAATAAGTATCTACAAACATGTGACATTCGATGATGTTGTAAGTAATCCTTTTCGTGCATGTTATCATCCTGAAGATCAATTGAATTAGAGATATAACTTGCTTCTAACAAATGTTACGCTGAAGGAGGATACGTAAGCGAAAACAAATGTCCCTAATAGGACAAGTAATATGGAATGCAATATGGGAAAGAACAAAATATTTAAGAACATTTGGTCTTCGGAAAAATATCGGGGGTGACTAACTGGTAATTGTATTTTTGGAATTTTATGCAAGCGCTGGGTTACATTCTCGTTTGGAGCTGAAATTGGGATCCCTGGTATGTGTGATGTTTCCCTGACTAGTCAATATTGTGAGGCCCCCGTGTTCTCATCTGTGAGTCCATTATCCCTCTGGAATCCTCATCTGTCAAGACAGTACACCATACTATCAAGGTCAATTGGTTTAATGAATGCTCTACAGGCATAACTTGCTTCAATGACCTTCTAGATCACCTAATCTCAATCCCACTGAACACATCTAAGATACAAACGAAGTTGTTCACAAATTTTACTTTACTCGTGAACTATGGGAAATTGTGCGTCCTGAAACTTTCGGTGCTCTTGCAGAATCCATGGTGAGATGAAGAGCTGCTGTCATCAAGAAAAAAAAATAAGAGGATGCAACATGACTATCTCTAATTCAATTCTTCTTCAGTGAACACTCACCAGTCAAAGAGCGAAAATGATTTCAATGTGGATCGTCAAAAAGGGGCATCACTAGGTACAGTGATATTATGAAACAGATCATTCGAAGTAAACACACACACAAACACGGTATGTTTTAACTTACCCGCGCTCTTTCGTCTTCGAAGGAATTTTTGATATTGGTATGTTGCCGAGTTAATTCACCGAGTTTTTTGTCCAGCAAAGAACTAAACTGAAATTAGAAAGAGTGTGAATAAAAATAATGGTCAAATGACCTCACTGAAAGATAGAGAGTTTTATGTTACATAGATGGGAAAAACTAAAGAAATATGATTAAGTGTTCGTACAATAAGTATATTTTATAATTGCAACCGGTTATCAGTATGATAAGTACTTTAACATCTTATATTTTCCAAAAATTACGCAAAATAAAGACAAAAAAGTATGACTTTTGAGGTTTTGAAAGATGTATTAATATTATATTATCAAATTAAATCTACTGATACATGAAGAGCGTCAGTTAAGCGTATGAGGTGATTCATTTCTCTTTTATGTGTTGAAAATATTTAATTTTTTCCTTTATCTCAATTTTTTCGAAGATGATTTTCTAAAAATTTTTGCTTTAAATTATAGTGTTTTAAGGTCTAAAAAAAAGATTTCTCGTGTCTAAGATTACACTCCGAGAAACTTACCCTTTGTCTTTCAGCCACCGCTGTGTCGATAAGTTTTTGATGAAGCTCTCTTTTAATCCTGAAACATAGATTTCATTATTTTAGCTCAATGAGAAATTTATTGATTAAAAAGAATACAATTTTTCAAAACAGTTATTTTGTTTTTTCCAAAAACAACAACACAGAATTTAACTGTAAACACGGGCTTTTTTGAGTATTCTTGCCATTTCAAATCACAAAGCTCTTTTAAATGAATTCCAATGCGTACTTCACTTAAAGATTAAAGTACATCAAAAATGGATCTATACTGCTAAGGTTTCAAACGTAAACAATATTTTTGAACAATGCGGTAAGCCAATTTTTTAATTCTCTTATGGTATAGACGTATTATCGAACTATTTAAGATACAAAATCGCTTTTGTTATTTTTATGGGAATAAAATTACCATTGAAAAGAACAAAGAAAATCTGTTTAAAAACTAGTTTGCAGATTGAATCGATTCTAGATTCTTTTGAAAAAGGTATTAAGCTGCCAGTCGCTGAAACACTTCAGCAAGTACTAAAGATCATTCCACTTCCCCGATCTCTTTCATGCTTAACGAACGAAAGAAAATCCCAACAAGGCACAGTAGTGTTTTGTTTTTAACAGGAAAAAAAAAAGGTAAGACATTTTTTTCAAAATACTAAAGTTCAAAAGAGGTTTTTTGAGAAACTCGAGTGAGTATCATCATAAAGACAATCTGTTCAAAACTTGAAATGAAAGGTACGAAATTTTTAATTTATATCACAGTATAGACGTACTATTTTTCATAAAAATTTAATTTCATAAAAATCAACTTAAAAACTTAATTTAATGAATCAAGTTTTCTATGAAAAAATTATTTTAGTAGCAAGTGTTATTTAATTTATAAGAACTGGACCTAAAATTCTCGCTTATTTTAGCTATGGTTACCAATGTATTTTTAACGAAATGCAACGCCATGTCTTATTAGAGGTCTGTTTATCAGTCTATTATTTCATAGAAATAATTGCTTTGAAAATATAGTTTTAATATATTGAAGACGGTATGCGGTGAAAAGAATATATAACCTGAAATTCCGTATAATTCCTGTTAAGAAAAAAAGATATTTTAAAACATACTGCTTAAAAGGACTGATAATGTAGGATTGTAATGGTTGTCATCTCTACAAATGAAACGGATTTCTATTGACCGTCGCCAACTGTCACAAAATAGGTCCCGAGAGTGGTAACAGACAGAAGAGTACAAAATTAAAATGCTTACATTTTGATCCATTCAAAAATTGCGAATAATTAAAAAAGATATCACTTTTATTATTTTTTGCTGAATAAAATGCACTGCAATTTTCATGAAAAGAGAATTATTTTTTCATATTCCCATAGAGAGAAGTCATCAGTCCTATATAGATAATAATGTTGTAACCTCTAATTGTTTTCGAAAGAAAAAATACTCAAAAGCACACACACACACATTTGACGTTCCATTCCTGCTCTGCAAGAATAAAGTCTGCACTTCATATGATTTTATAGCGCATGCGCTGCTATAGAATTAGCGTTATTGTCGATGTGCGACTTAACATGAGTCCAATCGTTTAAAGTAGCATTCATTTGTCATTTCTTCCTTAGAAGAGAACATTATTTTTTTTTCACCTAACTCTTTATCCTTTAAAAATTTTATTTCATACGGAGTTTTGTTTCCTTCTCTAAATTGCAGAAAAATGTTCGAATTCATTTTATTTCACTTTTTCTGTACGAAATTAAACATATTTGGTGACATTCTGGGGATGAAATAAATGGGTTAAAGCTTCATGACTAACCCCATATAAAATTTTTAAGCTTCTAAAGAACAAAGAAAATATACATTAAAATATTCTTATGAACTAAAGTTTATTTTTTTGCATATGAGATGGAAAAATCTGCCACGATTAAAAAGTATTTACAGGAAGGGGGGGGGGGAAGCGGGATAACGGGGGGGGTGGCGGGCAAATTAGGGCAGTTAAGCCTTAATTTTTTTTTTTTTTTTTTAAATGTTTTACAATTTTTTTTTTTTTTTTTTTTAAGTTTAAAAGCACATTTTTCTGAAGAAGTTTAGAATCGTCATTTATGGTATATTATTTACCTGCACCTATGTTTTTTCAGAATCTCTTTTGTAAAAATCAAATGTGATCTGCGTCCTACAGCTTCAAAAGGCGAACTCTGGGTGCGCATACAACTCTTTTTCCACAAGCAGACATTCAGCATCTGTTTTATTCCAAGTCAAGTCGTATAGCAACACTCATTGCAGCGCGTGGTGGCTACGCAAAGTACTAATTTTGGACATTTAATGTTATTTTTGCTTTGAAAATGTATTCATTTATATGTATCTATACAAGTTGTTTGTGTATTACATTTCATTGGATTTTGATGAATAGTTCGTGGTGTTGCATTTTTTACAAACAGCAGTTTATAAACATTAGCTAGCGATCACGTATCTAATAGCTTGGAAAAATAAAACGCAATGTATCAGAGAATAGAAGTTGTTTCAGTCAATAAAAACAAATGTAATTTAAATTTAAAAAATATATCGCAAATCAAATTAAAGATTTTCATTATGGTATATATGTATGTCTGCTGGGTGGCATGGTTGGTTTGTCTGTGGCCTCCTACACCTAAGGTTGCAGGTTCGACCCCGGACCAAGTCAGTGGATTTTCAGGATGCAGAAAATCGACAGCGGCTATGTCGTATGATTATACGGCATGCAAAAGATCCCTAGAGTGTCTGTTTGGCTTGGGTGCTCTCGGATAAATTAAAATCCTAGTACAGGTTCGCATCGTCAGTGCTCAGGTGCCTCTCTGTAAGGAGGAAACTGAGCGTCAAAATTACTTGTGGTCACTGGTATCGCCAACAGGGTGCCGCGCTTAAAAGTTATACCACCTCCTGGTGAATGTACTAGGTATGCAAAGGTTAAAATACCAATGTGGAGCTCCATTAGAAAAAAAGTATGATATAAAACCATCCCTCTCTTAGAGGTCACAGAAAAAAAAATTAACTCTAATAATACTGTGTTATATTTCCAAGAACCTGGATCCAAAATTGACTGAAAGGGCAAATATTTAATTATTGCATAGCATCCTTTTTCGACTTTTGCGAAACGTAATAGACTATGAAACACCCACATGAAAGAAAGAAAAATTACCTCGACAATTCGTTCTTGTCCTTGTGTTTCTTACTCAGATTTTTCATTTCCTCTTTTGTCTGGGCATCCAAGCGTTTCATAAGTTCGCTCACTTCCCTGAAATCGAAAATAATTCTTTACAGATAATGCAACGCTTCAAAAGAATATAATCAACTCTACATTTTGAGTATGTGAAACAAAATTTATTTCGAAAAATAGATATTCATTTACAATAGTTATGCATGTGCCATCATTAATGCTTAAACATTTATTCAGTGACTTCTACTGCACAATTAGCTTGATGCTCTGAATGCTCATACAGCATCTGTAACACAGAATTGGATTCTATAAGCGTTAAAATAGTTTTTTGGAGCACAAAAAGTATTTAAAATGTAATTTAATCAACAAAAAAATAAACCCGAACTACTCATACGCAAAACTTTAATTAGATTCCATTTTCACATACATTGCTGAAACATGAAAGATTAAGAGACTCTGGCTATATCTCAGAGAAGAGTTTTAAGAAGCATATTGGGTGCCGTTAAATGTATTAATTATGGGAGTAAGAGAACCAATTCAGAAATTTACAAACTACTTAAAAAACCAGATGTTATTCAATGCATTGTAATACAAAGGATTGAATGAGTGGAACACATAATAAGATCGAATGATAATCGAGTTACTAAAAAAAATGTTTTTAGCTGAGCCATTTGGTACCCGAAAAAGAGGAATACCAAAATTTAGGTGGACTGGAAAAAAACTTGAAAATTGTTAAGAAACAAATCGGAAAGACTCTTTCGAGAACAGGAAGGCATAGTATAGACTCATCCGGGGCTGTTGCGATGCCAAAGGAAAAATAAGAAATAGCATTAATTCTTCAATTGTGTAATCAATGCTCTTCTGTAAGAATCCTACAACTAATTCAATTGAAGAAATGTTAAAGATAATAAGATATTTTGCATTGTATAATTTAAAACTTATGCCTACTTTTTAGCCAATGGACTGAGAATGAGTAAAATATTCAGTTGAAAAAGTAAGTTTTTTTAAAAATCCCCCCCCCCACACACAATTACTTTAAAAGCATTTTTCATTTATAATTATGAACTAAGCTCTCTCTCTCTTACGACTTTTCTTATAAAATTCAGGCATTTATGACCAAATGAACTGTAAGTACGTGAAAAAAAATGTTTCATTACGAGAATATATTTTAAATGTGTGTGTTCAATTTAATATAGTTTATAACTCTGTCTTGAATTAGTATACACATGTATTAGATTTATCGAAAACATCATCTCTGCACCTCTAATAACGTTAGATACATCTTTCATCGGTATTTTTGTTTATTCATTTACAACTTTGATAGAAAAATCAATCAAACCATTCATGCCCTTATCTGCTTATTCTTGGTACTTTACTTATAAGGAACAACATTTCATTTGAAAATTGACATTTAATGAGAAAACGCTCATCAATTTGTAGAGAGACGCTTTGAATAGTTAAATAACTCCAAACAATCTCAACAAGCAAACCTTAATAACTTACAAAAGTACTTAGTTTAAAAAAATAACAATCAAGAAAGAACACGTCTTAAATATTATTTTCTACTACTTTTCTTCAGAACTACACACCAGAAAGAAAATCCAACTTCATTTACCATCAAGATCTTAGAAGAAAAGATATGATTTTCTTTGAAGAATCGAGCAAAGGGTCTTTTCCTACGTACACTGTTTTTTAATCAAGTATATACAATATATATTCGAGGGTAAAATTAACAAAAAATAATTCCTTCTTTGAATTTGTTGTGTTGCCAAAAATTAAATGCCCTTGTAGCAAGATCACGGAGTGAGTGTATATTTATTAACGTCATACTTTGAAGCTACATAAAGGCTATCCATGATGATCCTCGTTTTTTCGAATAATCAAATGACGAGGATGCCACTTGACCTGGCACCTCGTTTAGAAATGTCCACATTCCACCAATGTGAGGACTTTTAACCTCAAAACATTTCCCCGCGCTGGGGGGGGGGGGCGTCAAACCCCACACCCGCCCCCCCCCCCCCAATTGTCACAGACAAGGTCATTGAACTGTCCACTTAACTTTCCTCTACTGAAATGTTTGATGTATGTCAGGCAAGTTCAAAGAATGTTTCGACCGTGACTTTAAAGGAGTGTTTCACTGTTCTAACGTATTGCCTTCATTTCGTTTGCATCTTTGAAGGATAACAATATTGGCAAAATGTTAAAATGGAGAAGAATTCTAGAATTTCCCGCCGTATTCCTAATAATAATCATATTTTTTCAGCAACATATGAAACAGTTGCGTGAAAACAAGTGTAATGTTGTAAACTTTCTCTTGAATGTGTACTTCAATTTTTGACATTCAGACATTTACTCGTATTAAGAAAAATATTTTTATAAAAAATAATGCAACGTTCGTCAAACAGTAGAGCGCGCCTCCCATGGGGGTCGTGATAACCCAGCCAGGGGGGGAGCGAGCATATCGAAAAGTCGAAAAAAACCCATTATATATTTAAACAAAAATTATTAATTTACTGAAAGTAAACAAACAAAATACATTCTAACATAATAAAATATAAAATACACATTTGCACTCATATATATCGTAAATGTATCAGATGTATACGCAATGTATTTGATAATTAATTTATCAATACTAAGTTGGAAACAATTTTTTAATAATTACCAGTGACCATCATGGGTTTGTCATACATAAAAGTCTTACAAACACATCAACACTTGTCTAGATAATTTTTGTACGGTTTATAATTAATCCTGAAACTGCCGATTAAAAGTTACGTGATTCGCTTCCCAATGCCACCGTTTTCCACGTAGGGGCGCGTATGTGATCTATTGGGCGCGAGGAGTGTGAAAAGGAATAAATAAATAAAAACTTCTCTGAAATCTCTTACAAACACTGCCAGCATCCTTTTATTACATTCCAAAGCCTTCGGAATATTTTTTATGGATACCATTGCACAAAGAAGATAGTAGTTCGGAAAGACGTATATATAAATCAGGAGCATTTAACGCTTTGGCTGAGTGAGACGTTTATATACGACGGTGGAACTTAAGAGGTTAAAGTCGTATTGTAGCTTCAGAGTCAAGGTACAGTATTACTGAATTCAATACATTGTTATAGAAGGGAGGGGAGCCGCGATGGAAATTATGATTGAATATTGGATCGCAAATATTGAAAGTTTGAGAAGCACTGAAATAATGGCAGAATGTAAAATAAGAAAAATTATGGAAATAGTACTAACAACTACACATATTACAAGCATTAAAGTGTAGAAAAACTAGTACAGCAGAATTTCACTATTATTTCACAATCGGATTCCATCATTTCTTAAAAAAGGTCAAGTACGAAAGCAAGGCTTCACCTGTCGTGTAGAGAATGTAGCATTTGTACTTGTGCTGACTGCGATAGCAACATCACTTTGTTCAGAGCTGAGTACAACTGAAAAAAAAAAAGAAAAAGATAGATTAAGAAAAATATTTTATAAAACCTAATACATTTACAATAGTTTTAATGGTTTTGTTCAGGTTTTGGATTATAGATTAGATTTAGGCAGGAGTCAACATATACTTTTCGAAATAGGAATAAACGAATTAAACAATTTTTCTTTAAAAAACGTTTTGAAAAGTTTTTTTAACTACTATAATTGCCAATAAAAGGAAGTTGTTTGTCTCCCTCTGTTTTGACGACTCTCTATCTACGTGCTTAGCGATAATCCAGTTTCTTAAAGTGTGTCCATGAATATAATTAAACAACAAAGACATATAAAAATTTCACCCATTTATATATATACATATATATACTTTATTTATATTTCAATATTTATGTTTCTATTTTCGTGAGAGACAATAGTTTTTTCATGATGTGTTTGACCTTAATATTTTTTCCATTACACATCTTCAAGTATTAAATTAAACAACCAATTATTTCTCCGAACAGATAGTTCAAGCAGAACACTCCTAATCCTAGATCATTATTCTTTATAGCCCATAAGTCAGCATTAACTTTCAAGTATAACCATAACTAAAAAGAGGTACTTAACACATCTGGACATAATGGGTAAAGCCTCTTAGACTTTCATTTTGGCGTCTTTTGCTGTCAGTGACAGATGTATAGATTGCTCGCTGAATAAAGCCGTTTTTAAAAAAGCTTGGTGTTGACTTGAAACATGTCACACACACATATATATATATATTCCATTCCCAAATATTTTCTCTCTTCAATAAAAAAAATTTACAAAATTTATTTAACTAGTTAGGATTAGTAATTATGATCTTTGTTGCCGAAGAAAAACCTTTCATTTAGGAATTACAAAATAATCACATTTAATTTACTTTTTTTATTTAATATATTTTGAGAGCTTCATTAATTTCTGTATTCATCTGTTGATTCTTTATGTGTAGAAGAATAATCTTTTTATAAAAAAATGATATTAACTTACTGGTTCTTGATATTTGGAACAAATTTCCAGTTCTGCATTAAAATGCTCTTTGGATAAGGCCAACATAGTTTGATTGAAATTTTTCCGCAAATCTTCGAGCTGTAAGAATCAAAAGCAAATAGAAGCGTGATAAGTTATCACTTCAATTTAGAAAGAAGAATATTTTTAATAGTCTTTTTTTCTGTATTAAATACAAACTCGAAATTAAAATGTAACATTAGTCCTAGCAAGTATTTGCATGATAGCTTCTTAATTTACCTTTTAATATTTTAATGACATTAGCTCAAAACCTTTTGAGAGCAATACGTCAACCTATAAATGTTATCCATATGATCAAAGAGCATCAATCCTCAGTACTATATTATGTTATAGCTGAACATTTTAAAACATTATTTTGTTTTCGTTTAAAAGGAATTTTTTTTTCTGAAATCATCTTAGACTGTATTTAAAATGAGAAAAAGCAACTTTTCTCCTAAGTTTTTCACAAAATAAATAAAATTCAAGCTATATAGGACAAGAATGCAAGAAATTTGGCAAATGTTGTGCTTTCTGACAGCCTTAGGTCTGTAGCGCAAAATGTTTTGTCATTATAGTCAAGGACGTCTTAAGACTTCTTGCGGTCCTGGGCTTCTACGCAAAAGTAGGCCCTAGGGGATACACAAAAGTAGATCCTGGACACCTAAGCAAAAGTAAGCCATGGGCCCCTACACAAATGTAGGCCCCACCAATGACCAATAAAAATAGACAGTACATAACATACGTTGTCAAAAACTCGTATGAACAATAACCCGAAACAAATAAATGTGTATGACCTACCATCGCACGAACCGACTCGACGATTGTGACATTTTGACTGAATGAGTAATTATGGTGTATGGTGTTCTATACACGGATGACAGTCATCCCATGCAGCCAGTTGACAGATCACCCAAAATTCCACGCTTTTCGGAAAATATAACCGGGAATAAGATTTGACAGTTGAAATTATTCAAATCATGATCTTATTAAGGCTGATTTGAGAATGGGACGAGGCCCCCCTTTTGTCCAATGACCTGGGCCCGGGACCAGTTGGGCCATGCCTTAAGACGTCCCTAATTGTAGTAAGCATCAGACTTAGCATTAGATTAGACTAGACTCATTTTAGAAATTCTCAGACAATGCATTTAGTTCTAAATAAGTAAATCAATTTTAGAAAAAAGAAATTTAATATATGGTTCAAATTTGAAAAATCATTAGGATAAATATGTATTCTAAAATCGAACAATCAAGTCTGATCAATTTAAATTAGCTCATTACAGCTCATGTATTTCTTTTAGCATCTGTAAATAACATTTTGTGTATTTCAAAGTTAATTTTATGATTACTATTTCTGAACAATCTCTTGTTGTGAAGAATTCACGTATAAAAAGTCTACAGAGTTCAAATAATTTTAGAAACAAATTCGCTTTAAATTTTACGTCAATTTAATAGTTATGAGTGTAAAATATTTTTTAGACAAAGTGCGCTAAGGGCCTAAGCATTTTTTTTTACAACGATTTTGTTTTTGATGCTATTTCCCCTCTTTAAAATTAATCTGTAAAGCTCGAATGAATCCTTATTTTTAGCTTGGAAAATGATGGCAAGGGAATCGTTAAAAGATATTTTTTTGGTAATATAAAGATACGGACCTTTGCTCGTTGGTCCGGAGACACAATGGGCGTGTCCACCTCCCCGACTCTCTTGGGCTGTCGTCTCGGGTTCCAGCACCTGTAGAGAGACAACATTGTACGAAGGAAGTACAAAATGAGATTTCTTTAAAAATTTCATTTTATTTGCGAAGGGCAGGGTCTTAGAACAAGGAAGGAATAAGGGAGAGGGAGTCGAAATTTCAGTAATTAAATTCCTAATCTTTTTGAGTTTATATTTTGCCCAATTCACATTTAAAGACACTTATTGATAGAACAACGGAGTAATCTACAAGTTGAATCATAGCAGTTTTATAAAAGTTCTTCAAGAGATATCCAGAAATACAAGTGCGAAAGGACGAAAAAATTCTCGCTACAAACAAGAAAATTGTACATGAGTGAATTACTTTACAAAAAGTAACTGAGTTCTAATGAAAGGTTGTTGAAATAAAGTTTGTCAATACGTATAGAACTCCTTTTATTCCAAACGTTAAAAATAAAGGCTGCAACTATTATGGGACATTGGTTATTGGTTTCTCAGTTCCAAAAAAAGTTCTTACGTTTCCTGACTTAAGCACGCAAATCGCATTTTTTTTAAGATGCAGTGAACGAGATTCTAATGTCTCTCATTTGATTGACAGTTTTTCGACTGTAATTCATTTCTAAATTTTAACACTGTTAAAGAACTAATTAAAAAAAAACCTTTAGTGAAATTTACAGTACTTGGAAAGTACTGTAAGGGGGAAAATTTATATTCGTAAGTGAAAATATATATTCGCAAGCCACATGCGTAAATGATAAAATGATTACAATAATTTGCATTTGTGGTTAATAGCAGCACAATGTGTAAAACAACCACTAGTTACTGGAACCACCATTTATTAAGATGCATATCTTTTTCGTCATAATGAGGAATAATATAGAATCCTAATTTCATTTTGTGATAAAATGCGTTAGAAACTTTACAGTTATACATTCAGAACATAATTCTTTAAGCTATCCGAAGCTAGGTGTGCCCTGTTTCTCATACATTTTCAATGCACTGAAGTGCTTAATACTCGATACGTTATTGAGATAATTTTTTACATATCAGCGTTATTTATAGTTTGCGGTTTATGGATTCGCAAAAAACACTTATATAGTATCATTAATTCAAGGGTAAATTGGTGCTCTGTAACTTCCCTGATAGGAAGTGGAAATTGAGGGCTTCCATCCATAAGTCTCTTGAAATTATAGCAAAGCCGAACATTATAACCGGTCTGATTTTGTAAAGTCAATTGTATCTAGCTATCTTTTGGTTAGATTTGGGAATAAACCGCTTAAAACTATTGACCAGAGTTTTTCATATACAGATTTCTCTCGATCCGTTCAACAAGACACACATGGACTTTCTTTCGATTTTAGTTCTTAGTTTAGTGCTCTTGATTATTCTCCTCCCATATAATATTAGTACTTGATATTTCAAAGGAAAAACTTGCTATTGTTCGAGGATCAATTGGGTAGAATCATATATTTTTGTTTATTAAAACCTAAATAATTTTCCGGCTATTTTGGGCTGAGTAACACTTTATTTATTAATCACAAAAAAATAAAAAATAAAAAAACAAAAAACAAAGGATATTTTTCCTCAACATTTACTAAACAATAAACACAACACTGAGGGGCAAAACAACACATAAAGCGCATGCAGTTTCGAAATATAAAAGGTACTTCACCTACCTCAATTTCAGAATTTTAAAAATAATCAGAACACAAATAAGAATTCAAACAATGGATGCAACTTTGATAATTGGAACACAAAAAAGGGACGGGAAGCTTTTCACATCGCCTAATTTGTTAATGATTTGTTTTGTGTAGCGCCCAGTGGTTCCTTTCATCACCCGTGGTGCGTAGGGGGGCTGATGAATGGGGGGTTGGGGTTCGGAGTGCAAGTCGTACTTACGGAGAATAAAACTTTCTGACGAACCTATTATGCGTCCTACTGTTCAAGGGCTCCAGATTGCGAAGCAGCTTGGCTTCTTTCGCCAGCAACACTTCCATCTCTCGCTCTCGGACCTATCAGGAAAGAGAAAGAAATAATGAGGAATTTTGTATGTATCGAAATATAGGGTCATACAACTACAATATCACTTGCAGAAGATCTTTTATAAGTTTTTTCAAACATTATTTTTGAAAAAAAAAAAAAAAACTTTTATTATATTTATTATAAAGAAGAACAATTTCCGAACTTTTGGGCATAAATTAATTCTATTCCTTAAAATGCATTCGGTTACGACTGCAGCCAATATAAAAAAAATTATTAATCAATTCTGTGTGTTTCTTAAAAAAATAATTTCTAACTTTTTATTTGCGCACTGAGAATCTTTCCTGTTTTTCAAAAATACCACGTTTTGAACCGACATGGGAAAGTGTATACAAGAACAAATTTTGTTTAGTAATATGAAATTTGGAGGAGAAATATACTATCTAGTGTAACAATAATTTTTCCATCGAAGCTATTTTTAAAGCAAATATGGGCCCAAATCTGCACAAAATATAATTTTTACAATCTGGTCTATTATGCTTCTTAATTACATAATAAGATTTTTTTGGCTAGTATTACCATAAATTTTTATTTATTAAACATATTTTGACGCTTAATGGCCCAAAGGATCTATTTACCTCACAGTCTTGTACTTTTGAAGATCTATATAGGGTCTGTCATTTTATTTTGTTTTACCTCACACCGAAAAATGTATGTTTTGAACAAAATCTTCGAGCGTAAGGAGAAAATAATCACCCTATCGCTCCGAAATATCGAAAATGTTTATTTTCCTAAAGTTTAGTATAAAGGTTTTGTTATAGAATGAAAGCACTGTCTTAAGGCAGATGAAAGAAGTGTAAAATAATCTAATCAACGCATTATTTAAACACTCTTTTCCCTATTATTCTCAAAATATACTAAAAAAATATTTCTTTGGAACATTTCAAGAGCACGAAGTAAAAAATGGTTGCGCTCCACAACTGTTATAAAAGTTACCATCTGATCCTGCTTCGGTTTTTTGGTGATTCCTATAACTTTCCTTCATATAAAAATTAAAACAATTTTACAACATGTAGAAAAAATTTTGTTCATTTTTTTAAGTACCTGTTAAAAAATCGAATACTTTAAGAGAAATTTTATTCTAAAACTAAGTTATTTTGATTTTTAAGTGCATAATGCCAGAGAAATGTGTAACACATTTTTTCTATCTGATCATTGGAGACTCTTATAAGGAAATTTATTTCCCAAAAGGCGATGGGGAGAGCTCCCTTACCCTCTCCTGCTTCTTCTTGAGGGCCTGCAGCTCCTTGTCTAGTTTGGAAGTCACTTTCACGACCAGCTTGTGCTCGCGAAGGGCGTCCAATGACTCCGCCGCCAAGTTCGCCTCATCTGATTCTGAAAAGCAGAAATGAATCACTGCCAATTCGGATAACATTTCCTAAATGTTTATCATTACGGGGAATGAACTGCTGAGCAAGAGAAATGCATTAATATGTTTAAAGTTATTTCATGTCTCCTCTCCTTTTTGGCCGATGGAGCAACCGGTACTTAGCTTGGTGTTTTAGGCCTATTAAGCGAAATCTTATTCGGATTCAATCCCATGCGTACTTATGTTTCAATGGTGTACAGGAAAAATATTTCTCAAGCGTATTTACTTCCGTTAATACATTTCTTTTCATCCAGAGATCTAAGCTGTAAGTGCCTCAGCGATTATTCCAGTTGACTATTTCACAGCTGTTTCTACTAAAGCAGCGGCATCTTCGTTATGAATCAGGATGACATTGCGGTCTCCCAACACACCACTCAACACGTGGCTGAGGGATCCCCAACCCCCACGCCGCGGATCGGTCCGTGGATCAAGTGGTACCGGGCAGCATTAAGTTATTTCTATTTTATTTACAGGGGTGTGCTTCCCTCGGGTTTGTGCGACTTTCCATGGAAATCACTTTATGTTCTATGTTAAATTCCTTTATATTCATTTTTTGGTGCAACTATTTTATTTTAAAGGCATATTTAAATACACAGTTAAATTAAAATTATTAAAACAATCTAAAATATAAACGGCCAACGTCTCCCGCTCTCATTGGGCCGCGGTAAAACTATCAAACGTTGATCGGTCCGCGGGGATCAAAAGGTCGGGGATCACTGATTTAAAGGTTCCTCCGTAATCCTAAGACTGCCTCTGCTACTTATACAGGCTTTAACACTT
>BMAV01006558.1:607759-626916 GCA_019973955.1 Trichonephila inaurata madagascariensis | reverse complement strand
AGTTCCAGTAAATTTGTGAATGAGTAACACAAAAAGCGACAAGTTATGAAGGAATTATCCGAATGGTACGATGTTACACATATCTTACAATAGAAAATGCAGAAGAAGGCAGTTTCTAATGGATTAACTGGAGTTCAAGAGCACATCATCCAGATGGTGTAAAACACAGAGCATTCAAAAGCTAAGAACTAACTTCCATCCACCCGCATGGATTGTGCCAATGTGTCGCAGCCAAATTCACGAACAGTACTATAAGATGTCAACATTTAAGAGATGATGCACATAATTGGACTCAAATCACCGAATCAATCAACATCTGGGCTAGAGAGAATAAAGAATATAGATTATTTTTTTTCGACTTACGTGAACACGGAGTGACGCGATTTTCAAATCTCGTCAATTCTTTTTTAGTTAAATCGCATTTTTTTTCGTTTCTGAAACCCAGATGGAATCAGCGCCAGAACCTGATGAAATGGGCAATGGGATTGAAGAAGTTGTCGATTTTTCCAGTGGAATAAATTTAGAAGTAGATAGAGATGACGTTCAAGAACTGTTGGATTCTCCCCAGAAGTTGACAACTCATGAGCGCTTTAAAATGAATGAGCAAGAACAAGATGTTGTAGAACTTGAGACTTTAAAACTAATTCAATCAGAAGATCGAATGACGGTTGGGAATTTGACAGATATCAGTTTGATTGAAAAAGGGTTACAAATTTTAGAACATATAGGTTCAAACGAAGAGCGTATTTTTTCAACAAAATAAGGAATACAAAATTATTAGCAGCTGCGAGAAAACTTTGCGGGTGAAAAACTTTTTCGAACTGCCAGACTATTTTGTTAGATTTTATGAAACCTTCTACATCAAAATAACTTCGGCTTGCGATTTTGCATTTGTATCATGTAAGAATTTTTTAAACATTTTGTTTTTCTAAATATAATTATTTTCATTCGTCTCCAGCCCCAACTAAAAATAATTCATATGCATTTATATGCGATAATTATATCCCGACTTACGCGGTTATCACTGAGTCCCACCTATCGCGTATTACCATTAGATCATGCTGGCTGGAATGGAGGACAACCATGGGCGTATAGAGTGTCAAGAAGGTAGTGGTCGATTAAGAGAGACGACAGAACGCGAAGGCAGACGGATCCTCGATCAGTGCTCGCAACAACTAATGCACACTAATCAATGATCCACCTGTGACTAGGGTAGTCACAGGTGACCCTTAATAGGCAATGCAGGGAACGGGGCTGAAGTCATTTAGGCCCTTGAGTCGACTATCCCACACTCTGTCAGGTGCCCGTCACATTCGACCCGGAATCTCACGGATTGGAATTATTTTCAGCGTTGAGTTCCGCTTCGAGCTGAGCCTTGATGACCACAGAACGTATATCTGGAGACAGGGACTGTGATCGGATGCATACCTGATTGTCGTTCACCCCCACACAGGCCATCCATCCAGAGTTATGGCAAAAAGAGCGGATAGATCCTTTGATAGCGGAACAATTTTGTTTGTCCTTCGTGGTATCCTTACAGCACGAAAGTACTTTTACGAGATTCTACTTCTTTCCAAACTGTTGTCCTTCCGATGATGAACCTCTGAGGTTAGATTTTAAAAGTATAAAGCCCTGCTGCATACGGCATACCTTTCTACTTCTTTCTCTCTTCGGGCTTCTCCAACGCTTCCTATATCTCTCACTAGTATATCACATTTGAGATTGAATGAGTAACCGTCTCCTACGGTCCCTTGAATCGAGTGAGATTGGTGACTTGAATCTAAGTCATCAATTGGAATGTGTATGGCAAGCAATCCAGCAGGAGAACGTCCCACTGAATCAAGTAATCAATGTCCAGTGGAATAACAGCTTGTGTCAGGGCCAGAGTGGGTCAATGCATTTTTTTTCCTAGTATAGCTGTATATCCTGAATAGAAATCTCAATTCTTATAATACTGTTTTAATTGTTTTTCCAAAGTACGTGCAGTTACATCTACCCAATTTCATTCCACTAGGATAACTTCATCTTATCACATCTCTTTTCCTGTTACAGAGAGTATTTGCATGATATTGGAAGTTTTGATAATTTACATAAAAATGTTTTTAGTTCTATCAAAAAAAACCAAAAAAAAACCCACTTTATTTCTCTTATTATCACAAAGCATTAACTTTAGAACTAAAAATAAAGAAGAAAAAGGTACGCAATAAAACGAAACGTTTCCATTAGACTTATAAAAACGATTCCTATATAACGAAAAACTTCTTTCGCATAAATTACTTTTTATTAAAAAAAAAGAGGAATAAGGTATTTGAAAGTGTAGCTTGATTTCTCTTTTCTTGTCATATTAGAAACAAATCTCTGTCTTGTCTCTTTGATGTATTCAGAAAACTGCCCAATGTCATTTTAAGCAAAATATTTTCCTCCTTAATACCTTTAAAGTGATAGAGATGACTAAGTTATAGCATATTTAAAAAACAGTTGTATTTCCTTTGTAGAAAACACCAATATTAAACGTACGATCGTAAATCCTTCAGTGAGTTGAATGCCAAGGCAGGGATATAAAGGGAATTGCCGAATCAAGTTTTATCCTCGTTACCTGAAAAGGCCTCAGAATTTTCATAAAATTTAAAACATTAAAATTAATTATTTAAGTATAATTCACGAATTTTGAAATTGGATACTAATTTGAGGTACTTATTATCGTTATGTTTCTTTATTTGCTAAAATGAAATAAAAGAAATTTCACAGAAACGAAGTTTTACAGTACTGTTATCAGTAACTTCAGAGATACAATGAAGGGTTGAATTACTTTTGACCTCCCTTTCTTCAATGAATAATCGAAATTTATGAACTAGAAATCTCTCTAATTTATATATTAAAAATTGAAATCACATCCTTGATATATAAATTATTGGAAGGACTGCGGGCCTACCTTGTTGCATTACTATACGTTCAATTTTTTTTAGCAACAAACTATTATTATTTCCAAAACACTTATTTATTGAGCAATATTTTCGTTAATTTCTGATCAGAATACGAGACAAAGAATAAAATTGAGAATGTGTGCATTAAGACAGAAATGCAAGAAAGTACGAACAACAACGATTAAAACATTTCGAAACATCAATTATGAGTCTCTAAGTTGCTAATAAGCCAAGAGAGAACTGAAATATATATATAGTACTGCATTTATGAATTTTTGTATTTATAATCTTAAATGAAATGAAAATTTAAAATGCTTCAATTGATTTGTAGATTATTTCTAACGTCACACTCAAAAGCTACAAGGGGGTCTATAATAGACGGACGTGTCATTATTTTAAACCACGATTAAATGAAATGAAAAGATGAAAACTGAGCTAAAATGTTTTAAATATCAACATATAAAATGAAACATATAACGTTACATTCTTTTACAAAATTTATAAAACCCGTATTGATACAGGTAATACATTTACGTAGAAAATACCTATTTGTATTCATAACGAAAGAAGTACCCAAGGAGTTTAAGAAAATCTATGAAAGCAACATAATTTGCCTCAATCCATATGACGTCATAGTCACATGATAATGATAATCACGTATTTGAAGCCAATCAGTTCAAAAAC
Organism: Trichonephila inaurata madagascariensis; assembly: GCA_019973955.1. NCBI lineage: Eukaryota > Metazoa > Arthropoda > Arachnida > Araneae > Nephilidae > Trichonephila > Trichonephila inaurata. Next base: position 623,308 of record BMAV01006558.1, on the reverse strand, counting down.
GCATGTAAAGTCACAGCCACACGATAAATACAATCGTGTTTCTAGTTAATCAGTTCATGCGTTTCGTTGTTGCCAATTTTTGCACTTTACAGAAACTTCTCTTAAAAAGTATATATTTGTCAACAATAATAACGTACATAAGCATAAAAAAGCATTTTAAAACTAAGATTTCTTATTTAAATTGTCAAATTTTTTTTGATAAAATTTTTTGATAAAACTTTAACACCTGTATCCAATCAGAAAATATGAAATTTGATTTAAATTTTACACATAGAACAAAAAATACAAGTCGGTTTAATGTCTGTTTTGAATTCAATGGAGAACACGTGTTTGTCTTCATCATGTGACCGTCATGAAGTGAGTCCATTAGACTCGTGATAAATGTTTAACCTTAGTTCATCAAACCATAAAAAATAGCAAATGTAAGATTTTAAAGCACATATTGACACATCGGAATGGACTGGAAAGCAGTTTGCGTGCGAGAGGAATTCTACTCTAAGGAATGAGGACAAAAGAAGGGAAACTCACTTCGTCCAGATCGTCTGTGAGCGCCATGAGCTGTTGAGCATGCTTCTCCAGAATGGACTGGTAGGCGATCGGATTCGCCAAGGCGTCCGCCAAGTCTGAAAGAAAAGGCCAACCATTCAAGTTTAGAATCCTCTTCAATAAAGGGACCGCCACTGAACATTCGGGAGGATGCAGAATATGTATAGCATTACATTTCCTCTTATACATATATGTCAAAAATCTATACTTGCTACTAGGAAAATTAGTGCTGTTAGCTACGAAGATAGACTATAAAACTATATGAATTTACAGAAGGTGGTGATATTTAGCACTCAATAAATTACCTGAAATCAAGTTTTATCTTAATTTTTAATAGCCATAAAAAACGTCATATAATAATAATTGAATTTTTGAATAAAAATTTTGGTTACATTATATTTCTTGAGATAAGTACAGAATTGCAACTTTTATGTAATATCAATGGGAAAAAAAACTTGTGAATGGAGCACACATCTTTTAAGAATAGCAATTTTTAAAGACCTACGGTATATAAAATAAGTCTTTTAAACTATACCAACTGAAACTGGTGGTCACGAATGAGAAGGAAGTGTTTAGAAGAAGGATATTTTATAAATACTAAGAAAAAAACTATTATGACTAAAATACAAATTTAGCGAGATACACACTCATTGTGAACACTACCATTTACATTCTTGTTATTTTCCTTCTATTTCAGAAGCAATGATGCTATTTTTGAGTATTTATTATATGATAACAAAGAATAATTCAATAAAGATAAATAGGATTCAATCATACAATTGCTATAAAATATGTGCCGATGAACTCAGGTTGAAAAACAGTTATATTCTAAAAGGTTTCGTGCACAGAAAATGAGGGAAATCTTGAAAGTGGCAAATGGATGACAATGAGTGAGTGATAATAGAATGTCAATAATGGAAGCATGTACCTTAGCCATAGTAAAACAGTAATGATATTTTGTATAAAAAATACATCTGCTAAATTATTTGGGAAGACTGGAGTACAAGGCGTGTCCGGAAACTAAGTAACGTTTCGTTCTATCTGTCCGGAATGGTAATTTTTTGTTGTTCAAAACTTGCCCACACGTGTCTCTGGTGGATTGTCTGTCCAGTAATGCTGTTACAGCTGGATTGTGTTGTTTTCACACGTGTTTGGGAGCGTTCAAACTATTTAACCCTGTATCTATCGACGGTACTTATAAGTACCACTCACTTTAAAATTACACAGAATAAACATTTTTATAAATGTTCTGACGATACTTAGCAAGAATATTCTTTGAAATCCACTCTTCCAAGATATATGGCAGCACGGGTTCTATGATGATTATTTTAGCCAGGAAGGCGAATAGTTTTATAGCTGAAATGACGTTTTCAGCGGATTGCGAAGATTGTTCTTTTTGTTCCGAAAAAATAATTAATGTCAAAAGGTGTCTTATTTTTTATTTTTTTGTACTTTAATGAAGATCTTAGAAATCGATTTGACTATTTATTTTAAGAGTGAACGGTGTATATAATTAATTTTACAGTTAAATATCTTTAAATAATTAACTATCTCTAACAGATTAAATTTCTCAAAGTTGAGTATTTTGTTTATGTATATCCCTTAATTTTCAATGTAGTAATCCAAAAAAAAATATTGCATGAAAAAAACTGCCGTAAATCATAATGCGGTACATAAAGGGTTAAGACGATTGCCGATCCCATCGACTGTGAAGTGAGTTCTGTAATCCGATTTTCGAACTCAAGGAATATTAAGACATTCGAAATTCCTCGTCAACTTGTAGAGGTTTATGGTGAAAATGTAATGAATGATGAAATAGTGAGATGTGGGTTCGGCAATTCAATGAGGGGTGCACCAATATTCATGGCGAAGCACGGAGTGAGCAAGCTTATGTTGCCAATGATGATTTGGTTCAAAAAGTGAATGAGAAAATTAAAAAAATGGACGATTTACAATCAGATTTTGCTTGTGATGAGTATCCGCAAATTTCATAAACTGTTCATGGGTGGCATCTTTTTTTAAAGAAGATATATACAACTTGGCTTCCTGATGTGAAAAATATCTAAGCAGTTGTGACAACTATGTAGAAAAAATAAATTTCGACATACTTTTTGGTGTAAAAATAAATTTTGCTTAAAAAAAAAAGATTTTTATGCGTTTTTCCAAAAGGGTACGTAGTTTACGAACAAGCCTTTTATATGTCCTATATTCAGCAATTATCCCACTCTATCTAATTGATCAAAATTGTACAGTTACAATCAACATCTACTGTATAATTGTTATAAAGTACCAGATACGATTAATGAGAAGTAATGTTGTTTTTCTGAGAATATTAACATTTGTTTAAAATAACTTTAGTTGTGTTTTCAGTCACGGAATTCTAGAAAATCTACATACTTGAATCTTTTTGTTAAAGATATGGAACTAAAGATTTGGGGTATCTTGAATCAGTTTTAGGAATCGCCATCAAAATTTCTTAAAATAAAGTCAAAAGATGCTCTTTCCTTTATTTCCGTAGGTAAAACGATTTTAGTTTTAAAAGTCAGTCTATGTTTATGCTAAAAAACGTTCTATAGAATAAAATTGAGCGTATGTTACGAAAAATGTAGATTTCCCAATTTTTTGAGTTATTATAGGTTCTTTTTTTGCATTATTTCTGACATGAATAAGATAAGGGAATCATACCGGGGGATGTTCTAAATTTCTTGTGTTTCACACACATGATAAATATGAAATGTTTCTAATATTCTAGTAACTTTTAAATTTCATATGTAACATTTTAATAGAATTTCCTTAATAAGTGCTGTTATATTAAACTAGAACACAAATATACTACAGTTAAATAAATCAAATAATCAAATGCAGTATCATCAGAAATGTTGTGTGCTTGCTTCATTTTCACACAAAATGTTACATTTTCTAGAATAACATAGTACACAGTTTCATTGTCAAGGAGAAGGGATTCGATGAACAGAAATTTTGTCGTGTTTTAATCTTTTCAATGTTCGTTGTAAAAAAGCATCTTGTTTGTGTCGATTTTCAAAAGAAGATTGATCAGAGAAGGGAAACTATAGGGTTGTGGGAGGGAGAGATACCTGGATGTACTTGTTCTTACCTGACAGTCCGTCAGGTACGTAGTCTTTGACTGTGATGTGCACAAAGAGCGTCTTCATGAGCAAAGGCTGCCCGGACTCGTTCCGAAGGCAGATGTGCCGATAACCTGAAAAAAAAAGCACGTCAAATAAATCTCGCGGGATTTCAAAAACAATGATTAAAGAAAAAGAGCAAATATCACTGATTACGCCTGCTTTTACCAGAAATGAATTTAATTTTTAAAAATCGTATGCAAAATTTTCTAAGGGACAGCTTAAGTAATCACAGCTCTGTTATTTAACCTGCATATAAACGTAGTGTTACGAGTTTTGTGTAATGAATGCTTACAATCGTGTGAATAATTTGTGTTCGGATGTGTGGTACGTTAATATTACTCTATGTTGTATTTATTTTGTGCTAAAATTGTAATGTTCGCAAGCAACACCGTTCCATACATTATAATGGCGATTCAATGGAAACTTGACGAAATGTTGGCAATAGAGCCAAGCTGGCATCATTTTTGGCGACCCTATGGATGCTTCTGGAAATTACTAGAGAAATATACTAATATCACAATCAATTACGTAAGTGGATTTTTGGAGAAAAATCCGTGTGGGTTATAAATAGGAGTCACTCGTTGAAGCAGAGTCTATTATCTTGAGCTGTTGAGGAACTGCTTCGATCGAGCGATTGCATGCGAATACGTTACGAATTTGAATTTTTAGACACTGTTTTATGTTTGAATGCTGAAGAAGTTATTAAGACTTTATGGGATTTATTTCGCAAATTTTACTGTTGTATCCTGCATTTCTAAGGATTGTTTTTCGACAAAAAATTCTTATCGCTCCTCAAGAACTGTCTTGCTCTTTGAAACTGATAGCATAAAATCCTCAAAAGCCGATTTACGTAGCAATATTATATGATTAAGGTAACATTTTGAAAAATGATCAAATGGCATATAGGGACTTGAAAGCAATTATCCTAGATTATTAACAAAATTAGAAGTCAAAATGTATCTAGGTTTTGTAGAATTTAAGGTTAAAAATGTAAGTAGGAAGGTTTAAGGTAAAAAAAAAGTTGTGTTGAAAGCAAAGAAAACATCAATTTTTTCCAACGGTATATTGTATGTGTTTATTTAAACAGCTTTGAAATGTATAGAGCAATAACTATGGTACTTAGTGTAATTTTTTGGAGCTTTCGCTATCAGATTAAGTAAGAAACATCAAATGAATAGCCAAAATTTTAATTTTTAAATGAAAAATAAATCTGTAGAATGATGCTATTATTTAAACAGATTCAGAGAGCTTTTCCGTATGTTAGTTATCCGGAAACATGCTTAGATTTTTTTAGTTGTCTATTACTTTATATAATTAATGTAATTCCATTAATGTGTTTGGTGACTAAAAGAAATGAATTCTATGAATATAAGGCAATTAATTTGTATAGAAGAATTTTTGGCTACAATAAAAAGTCATTATCTGCTTGAGTCAAGTAACCTTAGAAGCAGCTAAATAATATGTATCTTTTTTGTATAATTTCTTCAAATGCCCAGATTAAAACGGTAATTTTCATAGAGCACCATACATTATTTCAAACGCATCCAACAAGAAGTACTTGTATTACTCTTTTTGCATATGAGGCAGCAATAATGTATAAGTGGCATAGAAAAGGTTAAAAGTATATTTAAAAGTTGGATTGCTTTTTACCAGGTAAAATACACAGCTATTTGGAACATCCATTAATATTCAATACTTATAAAATCAGTAAAAGAACTCTTCATACTATCAGTAAATTTTAATATGAAAAACAACACTACTCTCAAAGTAGTGATATGATATTAAAAAGTGGTAAACTAAAAAGACTAATAAAGGCTTCACCTTTAGTCGAAGCCCTGTATTTAATATCGTATGCAAACATCCCACACTACTTCCACGAGTGAGGAAAGAAAGAAAAATACAAATGGAGGTTCCCATTTTTAAACTGAAATAATATTAACGTGCTCTGAATATCGAATTAGAACTTTATTGTTGGAGTAAATCCCCTTTCCGGTCCGAAAAGATGTTCTGTGTTTAATTTGGAATGTTTCCTCGGGGCCTTAATGAAGGGGAGCAGAGAAAAATGGCAGCAAGTGGAAGTCAAACACGAGGACTGTTTGGTTTGGAGGGGAGGGGAGGGAGGTTTCGCGGGCAACGGAATTAAACTTCCGATAGAGAAAGGACTCAAATCGAAACTTCTCGTGATTAGTTTTCTCCAGACGTTTACAAGGGTTTAGTGTTATGATTAGGAAGACCCTCACTCAATAGATGGAGAAAAGCCCTTTCCACAGTTGATATAAGATGTTTTTCCTCGTCCTTCTCCTTAGAATATTTGCCTGCTGAATTGTCCTGGATTACACTGTACAACCCAATACGTTAATGGAATCTCTTTGAAAAAAAATGCTTTAAATGAAGACTTCTCCACAAAAGTTTGGGTAGTTATTAATGAAAATTTGTGCTATTGTGATATATTAAAGTTGTTGTGTAAGATAAATATATGAGTTGAGCAAAATGTTTTCAAATGTTGGTGTCAATAACGCTAGTTAATTGGTATTAATTAGTTTTATAATGCATCTAAATACATAAACAGACGCACCATAAAATACAAGAGATACCATAGCTAAATTTATTAGACGAATTGCATAATATGAATGAACATAATAGAACAAACGACTTAGCAGTTTCATTCGCTTTAAGGAACATGAAGAAATAAACACTTTGTGCATCCATCAGCAGTTTAGGCAGCATTGGCAGTTTAGGGATGTCCAAGCATTGGAAAAATGTTGCATTGAACGTGTTTTGAAGGCACGTATGTCTATTCTGCTTCTTCATGTTCCAAAATCTCAATAGAATAGCAGTGCATTGCGTATTCTGGACGAGTTATTTGTCATTGACTTTATATGTTCGATGGGCAATAGATCAGAAGAAGGCAAGATAGGGCAAAAGGTTCTCCAATATTTCGGAGATGTAGCGATGGATGTTAAGTTTACCAGCAACGCGTAGTAAAGGGACAATGACCTCAAATCGTGCTCCAAACACACAGCACTCGATGAGCGAACAGTTTGGCGATACATGGTGCAAGAGAGTCACGTAATATCTCTCTCCTAGACTGGATTGCAACCATCGTTGTGTGCGTCTACTATTATTATAGCAATGTTATACTTTATCGTGGTCTGCGCATGATGCAAATGTTACACTTATGGGATGACGTATTCATAGAATTGCAGCTTTGAAGGATGTACATAATACATTGGTGGACAAAATCTAAAAACGAATCCTTACATCGGCGACAATCATAAAACCAAGGACATTGGCACGGATAAAGTACAACAGCATGATGCAGTAGAAAAAATCAAACAAATTTTTGTTCTACGTAGGTGTGGCTCACGTGACACCGACATTAACCCCTTGCGCACCAGACTGCGCTCTTTCTAGAATCCCCAGAACTCCTAGATTTCTGAGGATACTCACCTTGATGTTATGAAGCACATTTCATTTTTCTTTTTGACACGTTCGTTGGTGTTTCGTTTCCCTTTCTTATGTTTGTATAACTATTTTTGATGTTTATTTTTACTTTTTCTAGCTAATACGGCATCGTCATTGGATTTCAACTAAAGTAGTATTGAATGAGAATATTCAACGTAAACCAACGAATACGACAGTGACTCTGTATTACTTTATGTTTTATTTATTTTATGTTAAAATCTTGCCACCACCTCTCCCTTCGAAATCTAGTTTTATTATGAAATAAAAAAATAGTGATTACACTGATCAACGGAATAAATTAAAAGCGAGCAAGCGCTGAGACATGGCGTAGACAAAACAAAAGGGAAAGCTTTGCTTCACACAAAAACGATAGATATATGCTGTCACGGGCTTTTTTGCAGATGGCAGAATTCTTTCCTACTTTCTTGACAATTATTGTTATATTTTGGAAATTTCCAACACTATCTTTATAAATTATAGCCTATGCGTTATTTTGATGTATAAGCTATATTATTGTAAAGTTTCATTAAAATGCATTCAGTTGTTCTTCCGTGAAAGACTACCAAACATACTTTCACATTTATAATATATATCTTGATTCAGCAGACATCACTTAGATGATTTTTTACGCGTAGATGGATTATCTAGAATTCTTTTATGAAGCCGAAGATATTTTGATTTTCATGTGGATATTTACTTATAATATGACGTAGAGCGATATTAGTTAAAACGAATACAGGTGTACTCTTCTTTTTATTTCTTTTTATGGTACAGTGAAATCAACAAACATTTTTTTGGAGTTGGGATATTGGATTTATTTTAGTTTGTTCTGAAACGTTAAATTGAAATTGTGTTTTCTGTGTGAGCATATATGATCGCTTTTCAATGATGTTTACTACAAAATGTGTTTAAATATGAGTGTTGCCACAATGAAAAGTGGACTAGCGCGAAGGCTTCAGATTGATTGCAGCTCTAGCAGTGGCACGGAACAGGGACATAAAGGAAGGCAGAAAGTGTGTGTATCACATATGGCTTCCAACAATGAAACACGTTCATGGTAGAAGAAATATATGGATGCGTTCAAATCGAAACAATCTCCAGGCCATCTCACACAACAATCCAATTTAACAATCTCACACAATTAGTGATCTTTCCTCATGACATTACCCCCCCCCCCCTCCACGTCTCCCGTTAAACCCAGATGTTATTAAAAATTCCCATTGTGGAGTGTTGAAACACCCACCTTACAGTCCAGATTTGTTACCTAGTGACTTTCGTATATTTTGGCCACTTAAAAAAGCACTGCAGGGGAAACGTTTCTATTTGCATGATAAAGTGAAGAAAATCACGCAGAATTTTCTCAAGAATCAACCATGGTCTTTCTACAGAGGAGGCATATTCCCGCTACGAAACCGATGGAACCTATGCTGCAATGCCCATTGCGATTTCCTTGCTTTCCAATAAATACACATTGTATATAATTCTCCCATATTTTCATTTGGGCAAATCTTATAATAATATTTTCGTAGAACAAATTTACAGATTTGGTTCCACAAAGCGGACACGTTTTCACGGACCGCGTTAAATATTCACAATAAGCAATTGTATCTGTTTTTTTTTTTTTTTTTAAGGATTTTTTTTCTGAGGAGTGAAACTAGAGCATTTTTTATTTAGATATACGAGGGTCATTTCGGAAAATAAAAACCGTTTAGTTATAAAAAAAAAAGGAAAAACTATACAGGATTACCAGAAATGAATGACCAAATTGCAAAATTTAATAATTCCCAGATGAATAAGCAGAAAATGACGATTAATATATCAATATAAAGATAAAATATAAAATTTTTAGTTTGTAACATGGTTTTTGTCAAATAGGTGACAGCAATGTTGTAATTGTGAACAGAAGTGGGAATGGCGTCGCAGCGGGAGAAGGCATTTTGTCTGCTCTCGTTTGAAAAAAGTCTGTCAGTAACCACGATTCAGCGTGAATTTCGGAGAAAGTACCATAGAAATGCACCGACATCTAAGAGTATAAGAAGATGGTATAAACAGTTCTCGGAAACTGGATGCTGTATTAAGGCAAAAGTCCAGGACGACCAGGTTCGCAATAATATTTTACGGGTAGCTAAATGAAGTCCCATTGAACATTTGTCAAAACAAATTTCACTTTACGTCAAGAAACGTTACAAACGATCAATATTTCATGTTTTATCTTTATAATGACATCTTAATGATCATTTTCTGTTTATTCCTCTGGGAATTATTAAATTTTGCAATCGGGTCCTTCATTTCTGCTAACCCTGTATTTATTGGAAAAAAACAATTCTATTACATAGATTGAAGCTTCTTTCACTTCTCAGTGTAGTATTTTTTTACATGTGGTATTTATTCATGAGTTTCAGAACTCGCATGTTACACTCTTCGGTCGCAAGTGCATCCAGTAAAATGTCCACATCATTTTCTATCTTTTCATCTCTTCCAAAGCATTAACTGCGGAGAAACTCTTTACAACTAGCAGCAGAAACATCTTTTCACTCAGTTAATTGAAAATATGATAATCGCTAAGTGCAAGATATTTATAAGTCTTTTGTTTGAAGGCTGTGAACGCCAGACTTAATGAATTGGTGGCAGAATAGGAAGCCGATGGACAAATACGACAAATATATAAATGCAGGAAATGATTCGGCAGAGAAATGAGGAAGCTCCAAATTGCAAAACGGAACAGTTTTTTTTTTCCAATGAATATTGTATTTTTCATTACTATTTTATATAATGGGAATATTTCGAAATAATTTATTTTCGAAATAACGCTCGTAATTTTTTCCTGCATATAATGGGTACTCGTAGAAGAATAGGTTGACATTTTTAGACATTATATGAAAATATCAGTTACGATATTTTTTCGAATCCCATTCATAAAAAGCATGCTTGAGGTATTTCACACTATTTTATTTCACGATTCAATATTTGTAATTTTTTCTTTAAAGCAACAATGAAAAACTTTTAGATTTTTGTTTTGATGTAATTGTCCCCTTTATATGATAAAAAGGTGGGCCTGTAAAGCTTTTTGAAAAAGTTCCAGGATCCACGAACAGAAGGTAGGTGGATTGAGAGAGAAACTCACCTGGCCTGAGTCCGACCACAGGCAGCACTCGATGGCCCAAGAGTCGTCCGTTGTCATCACTGACCGCTATTCGCAGGCAAGCGAGGTCTGGAAGCACGACCTTCAAAGAGATTTCACATTAGGGTGGAATAAAGCACTTTTTATATGGTTTTTGAAAAAACTCAATCATTAACTCTGAAAATCATTAACTTGAAATTGTTTCCATAAAGGATCTTATCATCCAATGATATGAACTCTTCCAGATAATAATAAATAATAATATATTCATTCAAAACCCCATTTTTTAACACACGAATTATTGTAACAAATATAACTGAAAGTTTTATGGAGTCTTCCTATTGTATTTCAGTAGTAAAACATTAAAAGTAAAGAATATTACTACAAAATAGGTGTAAAATGCACAGGTGGTTATAAAAATAACAGAAAGTATTTATGAAAAAGATATGTTAATAAGACAAAGCTCTCTCCAATGCATATTTCTGTGTGACACCAGAAAAAATAATTTATAATTTTCAATTGCATAAAGACAGTTATACATGAGAAATAATACAATACAAAATTAAATATCTAAGGAGGAAGATGATTTATAATTGTAAGCATTTGGATGTTTTTTTTCTTCATGAATGCATTTCTTGATGGCTGCGTCTTTAGATCATGGTGTACACTGCTAGTATGTATAAATGTTTGTATATATTTATTATAGTGAAATTATGCAAATCTTTCGATGTTTGTAATAGAAAATTAAACCATTTTTTCTCTCTTCTCGTATGCACAGCAAACAGGGTGATATGAGTTCGTACTTCAACTCCTCGTCTTCATGATAAGATACATTTGCTTAAGAAATACAACCCATTGTAATAATTGATCCATCACTCTCTATGTACTTACGCATTCATCGGAAGGTACATCCTAAGTTATTCTATATTGGCATTTCAATGAAGATAAAAATCAAGTGTAATTGGTACTATCAAATGCAATGCAAAATTCATAACAAATACGGGGATATGATATTCCAGGTAGAAAAAATAACACAGTTTCGATATAAAGAAAATATTTTTTTAAACTTTTATTTGAGATGGAAAAAAATAAATAATGTTACCTTTTTGAAAACGAATGGCTCCTCGTCATACACCGGGTTGATCCCGTTGTTGGGGATGGTCTTGGTCTTGAATCTCCGTCTCACGGTGTCCGCGGGGAGACCGTACATGTCCACCTCCACGAACGTGCTCACGCGCTTGTCGGACAAGAACTGACCCGAGATGATCTGCGAAAAGATCATTTTCACGTTAGTGCACAAGGCGGCAATGGAGAGAGTTGAAAGAGCACTGAATTCTATACAAATAAATTGATACCAGATGAAAAAGGGAATCACACGCTCATCATAAAGTTTCAAGTACACGAAAGAAACATTTTTAAAAAATACATAGATTTAGTTTTACTAACAGGCTGGATGGGTTGCGTAGTTGGTTTGGCACTGGCCTTGTACACCCAAGTCTGTGGATTTTCATGATGCAAAAAACCAATACTGTTCATGTCGTAGGATTATGAGGCATGCTGAAGATCCCCAGAATACCTGTTTAGCTTAGGTACTCTCGGCAAAATTAAAGTCATAGTACAAGTTCACATCGTCAGAGCTCAGGTGCCTCCCTCTGCGGAGGAAACTGGACGAAAAAATTATGATGTGGAGGTTAGTATCCATCTATATAGTGCGGCACTTAAAAGGGATAACAGTTCCCGGGGAATGTACTAGGTCTGCAATGGTAATCATCCATCCACAGCCACATTTGTAACGAAAAAAAAAATAACAAACAGTATTTTACGACATTTGAGCCCTTTCTTTTTTTTTTTTTTTTTTTTTTGATGATTCCATCACCAGAAACATTTCTGTTCTCTAAGTTTACATAAAGAGAAGAGAACTTCTGAGTCTTTCTAATGATTTTTAATTTTTCTTTCGAAATAAATAGAATTTTTGTTTCATTCACACGAAACAATATTTGTTCGTTTTTCAGTTATAATAAATGATTGAATTCAAGAAGATAAAAAGGATATTTTAGAATCATGGCTTAAATCGAAGATTCCGAAATGCGAAGGCAGGAACAAATGTTTGAACTGAGCAACATATAATATTAAATAAAATCCAAAATGACTGAAAAATATTGCTCCCAGTTGTCAAAGTGCATGACGGTATCTCACAATTTTTTTTTTTTACATTTCTATGCAACTTCTGCTAATTAGCATAATATCACTACGAGACAAATATTTTTCGAAGGAAAAAAAATACAGATATCTGACTTCCGAGTGCTGTTTTAAGTGGGTAATAAATGGACAAATACTATATCTGCTATAGTTATTATATTTACAATAATTTAGGAAGCATTAAAATTTGCAATCATAATTTTAAAAATGCAAAGAAAATTATTAATTATGCCAGAAGGACTATCCTTTCTGACTTGTTATGATACATTTAAATGCCCTAAACAGTGCTTGTTGATTGGATAGTTGTTTAGTAACATTGCATTCGAAAGGGACTCAAGGACTAATGTTACAATTTTGAATCCTGTGTGGTCAGATGAAGAGTATTATAGAACCCAACTCTCCTAATATGCATACCACGTCAACATGAGGACTTTGAACCCCGACAGTACATCAGCCTCCCTACGGTATGAGTTCTTTAGTGGACTCTACTGAGATGATGGAAGTAACGAATTTATGACCGTAACCATTCTATTTCTGAGGCCAAAATAACAATCAAATAATCAAAAATAGCCCTCAATCGCTCTCTCTCTTGGTATCGATTGTAAACATTTTCCATCATTTTTTAAATAAAATTTGTTTATAGAAAGTGCAGTATGCCACATATATATACGAGAAAAGTGATTCCCTCACTCATCACGAGATCTCCGGAATGTTTAGATTTACTGAATTGAAATTTTATAAGCATGTTTCTTTTGTTAAATAGAGATTCGATAAGCACGGGTTTTGAGGAAATCTTTCCATTCGAGTTACAAATGGTTTAAGGGGCGTTATGAATTAAAATTCCAGTTTTTCAGTTACTTAACCAACAGACTTGAAATTTGGTAGGCATGTTACTTTTGACGATTACAGCTATATCAAGAATAGATCATACAAAACAAGATTCCTTATCGGAGTTAGAGGGTGTTATGAACTATGAGGCCTACAGACTTGAGAAATTTGACAAACACATTTCTTTTTCTGAGTCTTTGAGAATGTGTTTTATGGAAATTGACATCCAAGGAGGATTATGAAGATGCATGGATAAAAATTCTCATTTTTAGCTATCAGAGCTACAAACTTGAAATTCGACAAACACGTTTATTTTGTTGAGTGTGCATCCGATAACATGAGTTTTGTGAAAATCACTTCTGGGAAGGAGTTACGGGACGTGTTTCTGTTTTTATAAATTCAAGTCATGTCCTGTTTGAATTAAAAGATGAGGGCTATATAAGAATGTTTTTCAATACAATCAAAAGCTTGATGCTGAAACCTGGATATCAGTAACTTATAATTAGAATATGGTCATGCAACATCAGAGAGAAAACAAACAAGGCCGGCGGATAAAGACTAGTTTATTGTAGATTAAATCAAGATTGTTTTGAAATTTGTTACTTTTGGATATTAAAATTGAAAGGATGTTTGTACTCATAGTGGGGGGGGGGGAGCGGCATCAAGAATACCTAAGCTAATCTCGAGAAAATGTAATTAAATTTTGCTCACATTTTTGTTAAATCCTTAAATATTTATAATTCCTAAAATCACAAATTGAATGCTTCGAAGTGGATTCCCGAGTGTAACTTTATCAAAAGCTGGAGATTGTTCCTCTTTTCCCTTTGATATGAACTAATTAGAGCGTTTGAAAATCAACAATTTTCATCTGTATCTAATCAAAGCTTACCTTCTAACAAAGAGTAAACGCAATTGACGCTAAGGGCTTTATTAAATAATAACGTTTAAAACTGGATACTGTATCTCCGCAGAGTTGACGGCAAATTTCCTTTGTACTAAGAGATTATAATCGGATTTAATGTAACAGCAAACAAAGAGCCGACACAATAATTGCGGTACGTATCACAAATATTCTAAAAATTTAAACAGTGTTACAGAAGTTAATATCCTATTGCGCATAGCAGTATGAAGAAAGTAATAATGGCTTTATTTAATAAATTCTAGCCTATATTAATAAGACATGCAATAAATGAAATAAACCCCTTTGGTTATTAAAAGTGAAACAGCGTTGAATAAACAGCGTAACATAAGGAACTGTAACGAAACAATACAAAGAAATGTAATATTAAATAACTGAGGTGGTGATTAATGTAACAAAACATAGAATGTGATATTTTGATAAATAACTCCACTAAAGGCCACAAAATAAATTACTGATTATTCAAAGAAGCACGAAGCAAACATAAATTAAAATTTATTCAAAGAGTTCTTTACTTAACGGAATTCAAAGAGAAGAATATTTCTAATCAAATTAGAGGCAATGAATACGTTTTATTTAAAAGCGTGTATATATACCCTTATTGTTTAAATTTTCTGAATATTCATTAAAACGATTTTTATAATAACCTAAATAAACAACTTTCGCAAAAAAAAAAGGTCCCGATGAACTTCATTTACCTTTCTTAGTTTTTTTAAAGTAGTTTATCCTGTTCGCTGGCACAATGAGCGCTGTGGAAGGAAAATTATTTTGATGCTCTTTCGGAAACTCATTAATCGGCGCGCGGACAAAATCAATCTTGTGATTAAGAGTAATTGAAGAGTGAATTGTTGGGAAACTTTTGGCAGTGATGGATTATTTTACGAGCTCCATACACTAAAAACGATGGCGAACAAGGCTGCATGTATAAGTTTATTAAGAGGCATACAAAAATATTCGTGCTTTCGAGATTCTCCTTTAAGTGGATTATTAAAGTTTTTTTTTATGGTTTTATTTTTATAAATATGTTTATTAATATTTTTTAGGATGGTCATTTATTTGTTTTCAAAATTTTAACAGACGGTGATTAAATTTGTTTTTTGGTCTTTCAGAGTAAAAAAAAAATTGGGTATTAATGCATGGAACATGCATTTTAAATAAATCCCCATCGACACGAAATGCAAATATATTTTTAAAAATATCTTTTTCGATGACATTTTGATTGATCTCTTTACAGTTAATGTTCTTTTAAGAATTCAGACCAAGATTTATAATTATTTCACGCGAGGGAAAATCGATTTATCGAGCTGCTATAACAATCCTCT
>BMAV01006558.1:575681-592738 GCA_019973955.1 Trichonephila inaurata madagascariensis | reverse complement strand
CCCCCCAGGACTCCCCCCCCCCTTGTGTGCGCCACTGGTAGTTATTAATCAAAAATTCACGTTTCATTTCATTTTAATTTAATAAAAAAACCATCATTGATGTAATTCAATAGTGTGATGTATGAGAAACATAAAATATGCTGCAATTAATTTCAGTCAAGTAATTGTAAATGAATTACTTTCATGCTACTTTTTTTCTGATATATCCTTGAAAAGTGACAAGTAATAAAAAAGAATAACATTATTAGAAGAAAATAAATATATTTTACATAGGAACATCAGTAATTTTCGTCACTTATTTTAATAAAAACATTTCAAATTCTTAAGTAATATATCAATCGGATGTGTTGATAAGTAGATTACTAAGTATGGTATTTAAAATGTATCAATACTTTAATCTACCCAACAAATCTCATGAACAATTTTTTTTTAAATAAATCATTTCCTAAAAGAGAGAAATACATATTATTTACAAAAAAAAAAAAAAAAAAGGTTGGTTCTAATGCTACCATACCTCTTAAATCTTAGTAAAATTCTTTAATATATGTGAAATGTTTACTTTTTAGAAACTGTTACTTTATTATTAAATTATTTATGAATCTTTTTCCACAGAAAAAAAAACATTTCATTCTATAAACAGTTAAATTGTTTTTACATTTATATTCAGTCTTCAACACATAGTAAAATAACTTCAAACACAATTTATCTTTTTAAAAATGATAAAGAATTATATTCTTTACGATTGTCACTAAATAAGTAAATTAGAACATACTAATTTACTAAATCAATACAAGACATTACTTTGAAAAATGGGAGCTGATTATTTTGAACTTTTTCCCACATTATAAACGTTAACTTCTATCGCAGTCATTTAAACTTATTTTGAGAGAGTACACAATAGAAAGAATTAAATTCCTTTAAATATTTCTTTCTGTACTTCAATTAATTTTTAAGAAAATCAGAAAAAACGGCTTATTTTAAAATGAAGAATACTAAAAGTTGTCAATAAAGTTTCTAAATGCCATCTCTCTATAAGGAAAAATGTTACTTTTTTTAAACCTCTTGTTTGTGTCACTTTATTATGAAATAAAAATTTTCAATGAAAAGTCAAGAAAATATTTTTTTAAAAATGTATTCCTTTATTAAAACCTTTTATCCATCTTCGACCACACACAAAAGCGACTGCCGGAAAAAATACTGCTTTCAAGTTACCTTCCATGTTTAATCAATCGCAAAACTTTAATTAAGATATAACGCAATAACGTAATGTAATTTTCTCCCTAAAAAAATTGAGAACATGTTTTTAAAACTGGTACGCTCTCGCCTCTTTTTTTTCTCCATTCGCTTTCCTTTCTTTAAACTTAAAGTGACAAGGGGAGTGAATAACAAGCCTAAAAAAGCGACCACTTTATATTTAATGAACTTTCTTTCAAATCAAATTTTCTTTTGGTCAATTTGCTAATTGCTTTCATTTTAATAATTTCTTTTTAAAAATTTTAAAAAAACCAACCACTTTTTGAATTTTTTGTGCATTTTTTAGTATTTATTTATAGAAGTGTTGTCCGTAAGAATGTACTCTGTACCGTATAATTTTTTTATGCGCGCGATTTTTTTCTATCCGAAGTTGAATATCTTCCTTTCCGCAATACAAGATGATTAAACTTTTATCTAAGGGGGAAAACCTCTTGGCAATTTTCTATTTACGATTCATTAATTTTCAAAACAAATGTTTTAAAGGAGATTACAATGATTCAGTTGCAATTTATTATGGACTTCACAAATATTTCACACACATAAGAAAAACGCTTTTTATTCACACGCAACGAATTAATTGGATCCATTTTATCACACACATACCTTGGCCTTTTAAATGCTTCTATATTTAACAATCAAAAACATTTTTTTTATAATATTAGGATTTCAGTGTTACATGTGAATATTCAGAAATCGTTTCTCCAACTTTTAACACAAGCACTCAAATTTGTTCTTAAGCAAATACCAGTTTTAATTACATTCAAATTTTAAATTTGATAATCTCTGTATTGTAGCAGATAACTGATTTGATGTATATTTATTTTGCATTAAGAAATGTAAAACATATTTTGAAAAACTGTGCTTGCTAGAAAACTCTAATATAAAGTAGTTTATTCAAATGAACAGTCTATCTATGTCTATATATATGAGAGAGGATTCATAACATTAAAAATTTATAACATATTGCTTAAAACATGACTATCATTTTAATTATTTTTAAGGCATAAATTAGCAATAAATTAAAAGCTATTGGTTTCACATAAGGTTTTTAATCTATACAGGGTGGTAAAAATAAAGATGACCCGGAGAATAGTGCTAGGTTATAAAGAAACACGACAAATGATTGTTCGCTAATCTACGAGTACTTATGGCATACGTTGAAAAGGACCACTATTCATCTCTTGGGCCCTGGTCAGCAAGATTAGGGAGGTAGATCAAAGCTGGATTGCTGAAATCTCATCAGAAATGCTCTGCTGCTGTACTTGAAGACTATGAGGGTTGTTGAGGTACACCTAAGACTTGAGGGTTCCCCACAAAAAGTAATCGCACACTGACAGATCAGGGGAGTAGGTGAACAGCTAGTGCCGAGACCAGACTGACTTCTGCTATAACAACTCTATCAGGAGTAATGAGTGAGTAAATGGGATCCATTGTTGAGCGAGATGTATGGGTAGTTGAACCATCCTGTTGGAAGTGGGTCTTTCCCTCCTCAGTTAATGATGCCACAAATGGATTCAACATGTTGCCAATGTAACGCTCCGAATCACTTGATGCGTGCGTCACATTCACGTTCAAAGACGCCCCAGTTTTTTTCCCCCCCCCCCCCTGTCTATCTTAATATCTATTCATTTCTCTTCTCCATCGAATAGAGCATCATCAGTTAACTTGTTAGGTATTTTTTCAAATTTGAAAAGTTCATCGAGTTTTTATTCTTTTACTTTCAAAAAAGTTTTTTTTATATGGTTTTCATGTTTTCTACATTCTACATACTGTTACGTTCTTTGGGGAATATTTTTAAGAATTTTTTTTCTAAAGTGCTATCTTGAGGTAGCTATTGTCTTAGCCATTTAATGCGAAGTATAAATAAGCAAGTAAATAAAAATGCCATAAAATGTTAAGCGAATAATAAAACCCTTCAAGGAAAGAAACATTTATGTATACACACAGATGAAAAGCTTTAAAATCAAAATCTATTTTCTTTTAGAAAAAGAAGCGTTATAACAACGATTGGACTGTTCAGAAGCCTGATTGAAACTATTTTCTTGCATTCTTAAGAAGCCTCCCCCTTCCCACACACACGCGTGTATCTCTGTGAAAACACCGTTTTAAAAATTGCACCCTTCATATCGAACATGTATGTTTGTATAGAAATTTATAATGCATATAATAATATATTTTTTGTTCATACATTTTATGAGATAAGAGTTTATGACAACGATTCATTCGATAAAATACTTAACAATTTGCTACTGCGTTAGGCACTAGGATAGAAAGTTTTATTTTAAAAACAAAATCAATAGGATTCCTTTTGTTGTTATTGCTAACCGGCTGGAGACTGACGAAGTAGTCAGGCAAGATCATCCAATTCGTTGATTTCTACAAAGTGAAGCCCAAGAAAGGAATCAGAATAGATTTCTTTCCAACAGAGGCCCGCACAACCCAAAGTGTCCTCAGCCTGATCAAGATGACACTGGTGCTCTCTGTCTGCTTTATTTTGACAGATTGGAATAAAACGTCGTCTTTTATATTCTATTCATGATGTTTCTCTAAATTTTAAAACGAACTAAATAATAAAAAATAGATCCTATGATCAAGTTATACAAGTTTTGAAGCTAAAATGAGGCTTATGTTTTTGTCTTGTAGTCAAGAAAAAATTTCTTTCTATTTTGAATTCCTTCTTAGCATACTTTTAGAAAATTAAAAACAGTGGCATGACGCTATTGCTAAAGGACTGCATACGTTCTTGACATTCTGAATTCAGATTGTGACAACTTGTTAAAATAAGTGAGTATAACAGATTATTTTTCTGAGCTTCAATGTGAAGCTTTAATTTCCATTGTTACTGTTAATAGTTTATTTAATTTTATCGTAATCAAATACAAGCGGGAGTAGGAATATGTTCCTTTAAAAACCTACTGCATTAAAAAAAAACTTATGTGATGTATATGAACTAATAAATTTATTAAGCCATATTTTATTTTTGGTGAATCTTAGTTTAATAAGAGCCAATTTGTAAATAAATGAGAATTAACAAGTTATTGTAATATATCTTTTTAAATTTTTGATAAAAACAAGTCATACACTTTTTATGGAATGTTTGTTCTTTTCAGACCTTCTTTATCAGTTTTCATTAGAATTTACTAACCAGATTATCGAACAGGAAAGAAACTCTTGTAACGGCAGAACTAAGTTAATAATATCGGATAACCTAAGTTCACTGATCAAGGAATCTGAAAGAAAATAACTGAATCGTATTCCATCGGAAGAAGAAACTAAATCTGGCAACACGAATCCAAAAATTCATGTGGATTGCATTCGCCATTTTTTTCTTTTATATTTGCAATCTCAAAAAACAATCGATTTTGCACTACCAGAAACCTTCCTTCTGTGTAGTGGTGCAGAAACACTTTCAATGCGTTATCCAAGTCAACGTTCATTAGGGTAATGGAAAAATGATTTTCATTTTTACAAACGTTCTCTGTGAAGAGAAGATAAATAATTTATTCCAATTTTAGTATCCAAGATTTACTTCTTATTTTTCCTCTCTTTTTACATTTTTATGCTCTTCATCCAAGAAAGCGTTTTGCAGATTTCTGAAACTATTCAATAACTGAGGAATAAAATTCAATTTACTTTTTAAAAAATGATGCATAAAAATACTTATTCGTTAATTTTAAATATTTAGAATGATAGATGTAAGTTTGATGGAAAAGAATCATATAGTTGTTTTTATTTTAACATTTCATTATTTAATATTGAAGAACACTTTTATGAATGTATGAATTAAAAGAAAATGTCTTTATTTTGTCTTAAAATATTTCAAATTCCTTATTAAATTGTTCGGATTTAAAATGATCGCTTTATTGTACAAGAATACAACCTAATTATTGAAGCATTTGAATACATAATAACTTAATTTGATTACTTAATACTACTTAAATTTACCAAAAGTGAAAGTCTTATTTTTTTCCTTAATTTTTCTTACACCTTAGTTCCCAGAATAACATTTGGTCGTGATAGCAAAGTGGTCAAGATAACGGACTCGTAGCTGGCGAGTCGAATTTAATACCACCGTATAGAGGGGCCGATGATTTAAAAATGTCGAGGCTCAAACGTCCTTTTATTGTTGTGGTGTGGAAGTTAGGAGAGGGGGATGCCAGCAGAGATGTCGTCCTCGCCTCTTGACCATGGTTCAAAATGACGAGGTCCACCACAAAAAGCCCTCTTGTTGCTGAACAGTGCGACGTTAATATTCACTCACTCATTCACCCAGACTAAGGAGCATCACACCAACGTTCGAACTTTGAACCTCGACAAAATGCTTCATTAATATAAATTAATGAAACATATTTAATTTTTTTTATTGAAATTAAATGGAATTCGAATGAATATTCTTTTGTGAATTTGAATGAATATTCAAGTCAAAGCGCCGTCATTTGATAAGCTCTATACAAATAATAAAACGTAAAGATAAAAGTATTATTTTCTGGCGTTCCAAACCCAAACTCAACAATGCAAAAATATTTCATTGAGCTTAGTAATTAAGAAAAAAAAATTGCGCCTAAATTTCAATTCATAAATTAATGAAGAACGAGTTTAGGGTTGCATCCGAATGGGTGCTTTTTTTTTTCTTCAGACAAATTACAATTTACGCGAATGATGAATCGTGACACTAGAATTCATGCCATTATAATTTCAACTAAAAAAAATTAAAACCCTTCATATAATTTAACGCATTACTATTGTATTAATTTGAAACAGAAATTCCATCCCATTTTGAGAATTTCTGACAAAATTCTGAAACTATGTATGGTGGAAGCTTCAATGAAATAGATGAATGTGAGAGAAGGGGATTAGAAATTGCTTTTCTACGTTCCTAATCACAGATCGTTTCATGGAAACTATTTCGTGGGTAGAAATTCGAATGTGAACGATTCATTTTAAATCACGTAACGTTCCAACCGCACTCAAACGATCTTGCTGCGAGCGTATCTTGATTTGTGTTTAAATTGCGGCCTATGAATACAGATTAGAGCTCCCTTCCGCAAATGTAATTCATGCCCTATTATATTTGAAATATGCACCACCTTTCATCACCTGCTGAAGGATTACGCGAATCGAGGGATACGTTTCCTAAATAAATTGCAGGATAGGAATTTGGATTCAGTCCTGAGCCTTCACCAACATGGCCATGACCGTAACTTATTTTTTGCAGCAGAAACCGAAAATATTTCGAATGATTTTACCAGTTTTATTGCTTAAACTGTAAATAATATTAGTTTCCATATAAATAATTATTACGGCAGGGTAATTGAAAGAGAAATAATCTAAACTACTAAACAAAAAAGATAACAATTACATTGTTTCCAAGATATAAAATGTACATTTTTAATGTGAAGAAAAATTAGCAAAAAAAGAACTGAAGAATTAAAAAATAAATTGAAATACTTTCACATAAAAAATTGAAATCCCCCACCAGGGCTTTTTTTTTTTATTTTCAATGTCCTTGGGGTTAATGATCGTTAGATTCGTTGTATTTTTGAAACACTGATTTGTATATCTTGAACTATGGATTACATGATGTCATTAAGAATGCTTCAGGTAAAGTGTATTAAATAAATTGTAAGAAGTCATCTTCGGATAGAATACCTAATTAGTCAAAAATTATTTTAAGTTGGAAAATGGCGAAAAGAGAAACAAAGTAGTTTATTAATAATAATTTGTATTAATTTAAGGTATTTTCATCGTAACGTAAGCCATAATCTCTCTCTGAATATATATATACACACCGGCCAATGGCTTAGAAACCTTTGAGATTTGCATTTGAATGCGTGCTAGGGATGAAGCATGCAAATTTCTGTTATGACGAGGGTTACACGTATTAGAAAGTTATTATAAGCAAGGTGCAAGAGTACTTTTCACGATGAATAAAAATGGGGAAAACAATAGAACTTTCACCATTTGAAAAGGGGGGGGGGCCGTTTAGCAGGGGCATCGATTTCGAAGACATCAAATCTTACTGAGTCCTCTAAGTTGGAATCAGAACCCGTTGTCCTTGTCAAGGATACGTAACTGCGGTTCGATCAGTTTTCCAAGAGAGTGATCGGCGGCGTCTGCAACGAATCGTATGGCAGAACAGGGACTCTACCGTGTTTCAACTGACACAAATTGTCAGTCAAGGCTTTTTCCAACAGATTTTATCTCGAACCATGTGCAAAGAATAGCAGAGGATAAAGTCAGGTGCCTCGGAGAAAACCGCTCATTTCTGTACGAAATGCAAAAATTCGTTTGCAATGGTGTCTTGAAGGAAGACATCGGACATCTGATAATTGGGAACGGGTTATCTGATTGGATGAATGTGGAGTAGTTGGTTTGTTTCTGGCCCTGTACGCCCCCAAGTTTGCGTGTTCAACCCCAGACTAAGTGGATGGATTTTCATGATGCAAAAAATCGACAGTGTCTAGGTTGTATTATTATAGGGTATGTTAAAGACCCTAGAGTGCCTGTTTGGCCTGGGTGCTCAAGGAAAAATTAAATTTCCGGTACTATTTCGCATCGTCGAAACTCAGGTGGCTCAATCTGGGGAGGAAAACCGGGCGTCAAACTTACATTGCGGCAATTGGCCTTTCTCTAATATGGTGCCGCGTTAAAAAGTGACAACGGCTGCGGAGAATGTACTAGGACTGCAATGGTAAATACCAATCCGCATCTCCATTGGAAATTAAAAAAGAACATTGCTTGTCAGTTCAGAAACCATTTTGTTCGACTAATTGAATTTTTTTTATATCTTGAAATGAGATTAAATTTCAAAGATTGTAAAGAAAGGATTTCTTTTGTAGAGACTCTCCAAATTAATTCAGAGGAATCCAAAATACCAAATAATACTTAATGGGCTCAATTCATGACATCACATGACAAAGACAAACACGTGCTCTCCATTGAATTCAAAACAAACATTAAACTAATAGTACTCGTTGTTCTATTTGTAAAACTCAGATAAAATTTCAAATTTCATATTTGATAATGATGTTTAAGTGTTAGGAAAAAAAATTTCTTCAAAAAGATTTTTTTTAAATTAAAAAAAATCGTATATTATGCTTATACTTTTAAATAAAATGCATTTTGTATACATATGTACTTTTTAAGAGAAAGTTTCTGCAAAGAACAAAACTTGGCAACACAGAAGCGTGTGAACTGATTAGCTGGAAACACAAGATAGTTTTTATCGTGTGACTATGACGTCACATGAGTTTTTGAATTGATTGGCTAGAATCACGTGGCTATCACTATCATGTGACTATGACGTCACATGAATTGAGCCCATTCCGCTACGAATTACTTGAGACTTTGACCACAGCATTCAAGATCCCAAGCAAACGTGGGCATGCTCAGTTTTAAGAGATTGTATACGTTACCAACTGATTCTAACGTAATAACTTCGTCTTAACTAATTTCTGGGACCGTTTCATAATGATGTTCCTTATAAGGATCGCGCCTTGTGAAGGAACCACCATGCATAAAAATGAGCAATACTATTTAAATGGACGGAGAGTGGATGAAAGAGAGGAAAATTCTTGAATAATTTTGCAGAAAATTAGGAGAAAGTATATAATCGCGAGAGATTAACGTCTACGTTACAGAAGTGTTACTGTTATTAGAGAAGCCTCATCGGAAGAAATTCCGAAAGCAGGATCTGAGTCTCGTTACTGGAGGAATACTGTTTAGAGATCGTGAAATAATGAAAACCCTATTATAATATTGTTACGTTGATCGGGGTTCGTGGATTTTATGCAAATTAGTCGCAAAGAGCAAGACAGTTCTTCAGGAGCGTTGGAAATTTATTGTCGAAAAACAACCCTTGAAATACAAGATAAAGTACTCAAAATTCGTTTAATTTCGGCGAGCGAATCCTTATTTATACACCCAAAGATCTTTCGAGAAAGATCCGCTTGCGTCATAGATCGTGACATTAGTAGGTTTCTCCATTTAATTTCCAAAAGAATCCATAGGGTCGCGAACTCGTGAAAAATAGTCGCCAAAAATAATGCCAACCTGGCTCTATCACCAAGATTTCGCCAAGTTTCCATTGAATCATCATTATAATGAAAGAAACGGAGTTGCTTGAGAATATTACAATTTTAACATAAAATAAATACAACATGGGGTAATCTAAGCGTATATTACACATCTATATATAAGTGTTATGTACACTTCTTTAAAAATTCTTTACACATAATTCGCAACAATATTTATTTTTTAGAGTTTGGGTTTAAGTTAAACCGCTCCACATATCTAATTTATTACAAGATTTAATAAATGAGTTAAAGATATAAAAAAAAGCATCATTTTTTTTGTTGTTACTAAAGTGGCCATGTTGCAACTTTAATTAAGTTGCTAATATAATACAAGCCATCGAAATGTATATGCATTAAATAAGCGTTTTATAGTGTCCCAGAGTTTACTAAATGTAGAGGCGAAGCAATAATCATCATTAAAAACATATAAAAGTATTGAAAGTATTATGCTACTTACCTCGAGGAAAATGTTTCTTTTTGTTTTTGATTATGATCTTCCTTGTCAATTGTGTAGGAGACGGTAAAAGTTGACCCGGGTTTAACTGCAGGTAGAAAAAATTCTTATACACAAAGCAAAGCAAGGGCAATTAAAAACTCTAGAGAGTTCTTAAACAAAAACAACCCAATAGATATATTAAAACGCGGCATTTTCTCACTCGTAACGGGCGAAAAAATGCTAAGATTCCGTAAACTATTTAGGCATTAGAATAAATATATAACTATACAAAATCTCCTTATTTCTTCAAACTGCTTAAATGCCAGAATAATATAATAAATTTACGCATATTGCTGGATTAGGTATATATACACTTGTAGTTTCCTTTTTAGTTCCCATTTAACACGTAAAATATTCAGAAAAATGGAAACATGACCATAATTATGTTTTTAAAATCATTAACACTTCAAAATCTGCTGTTTTTTTTTTTTAAATATAAAAAGATATGCATAAAATTTCATTTTTGTTATATGATAAAATTAGACCCGTTTTTTAAATAAGCATTTGAAAACTAACTTCTATAAAAGTATTTGGTATAAATGCACTTTCTTTCTTAAGCGATCATCCCTTTCTTCAGCAAGAGGATCCGCCCAGAAGAAATGATTGTGAGTGAAATCATCGAAATTCCTATTTTTATAAACTAAGGAACATATTTTATTTGGATAAATAACAGATAGATTATATTTAGAAGATTACGAATGAAAAGATGTACGTTTTTTATGTAATGTTACCACATATTCCAAAATACATCTTACAAAAGTATGTGTTACAACACTCAATAAAAGTAGAAAGAAAAGCATAACAGGACAGGTACTTACATTTAACGTAAAAATATTTTGAAAAGAATTTATGGAAGAAATTACCACACATCGTAGTTTCATTAGTCATTGAAATTAATTTATTACTCATTTTTATTCATCAATTTTTGATTAACTGTTCTATTAACGCGAACAACCTGAAAACATTCACTAAACTAAGCACTCTTTCGTAACTTAAGCCACAATTATAAAGACACGTGGATTTCAAGTAAATTCTATTGATTACTTAGAATGTTTTATCACTACAGTTTCCACTCATATTGATTCTCTACATAGCCTTACTCTAACTAAAAAAAAATTTCAAGGAATTAGAATCTTCAGAAAAAGAATTATTCTATATTATACAAATTTCTCTCGAGGAGAAAAATTACTTAACTTATTAAGATAATTTAAAAAGAAGGAAAAAAAAGAAGAAAAAAAAAAAGAAAGGAATTCGAGATTTTTTCTCTAAATTGTTTCAAAAAAGATAATTCTGTAGAAAAAATAAAATCAACTGGAATCCTAATTCATCGACATTAATGTAACGGAATTTATCAAAGTAGAAACGTAGAAGGAATGAAAATAAATAATAATAATAAAATAATTAATTTATCCATACACAAATAAAGCGCCTTCATTGAAAACCAAGGAAAATAAAGATAAAAAGAAGCTGCTCTGCATAAAGAAGGAATTTTTTGCCATTTTTTGGAAAAGAATGAGTCATCAGCGCTCGTATGAGTAAATCCTCTATTGTAGTTGGACAAAGAAAAATGAATATTTAAATGAGGATGAAAGTTTCTCCAATAAAACGGAGCCGTTAGATTTCCGGTGAAAAAAAAAGTTCCCATGATTGAGATTAATGAATATATTAAGAACATCTGTCGCAAATATGGATCGAATCCCTTGTAATTAGCGTTGTTCTCTCCGTAATTTTTTCCCCTCTCTCGCCACTACTTCCATTTGCCCCATGCTCAAGTGTAGAATGTTGGCTAAAATTTTAATCGGTTTGTGAAACAATTAATCATTTATATTTCGCTGATATTTCTCGAGAAATACTACTGAGATCCAATCTATTCTTTAATGAAAACGGATGGAATTTTTCGGTTTAAATCGAGGTTATAAATAAGTTTCAAAACTACTCCTGGCAGTTTTGAGAAAGTTATTACTTGGTAATTAAGAACAGGGTAAATTGGACTTTATTTTTTTATTACATACAGAGGAAAAGCGCGATTGCATATTTAAAACTTAAATACAAGTTAAATTAAAGTTTTAGTAATCTTTGTTTCTTCTAGTATGCGTATTTTGTTCTTATAAGCTCCTAACGTGAAATTAAAAACCACGTAGAGAAAATTGTATAACAATACACTTCTAGCTACATCCACTCGTGCGTTTGTAAATGAAATATACATTTTAAACTAAACGATAAAAGTATTAGAAGAATTTATTTTTTAGATGAAATAAATTTATCGAATGATGTAATTACAGCTAAAACTTTTATCAAAAGAAGAATTTTGTTGTTGTTACTAATTTCACCTGTCTGATGTTGTCAGATCGAATCTCACGAAATTCATCGCGGCATAGGGCTAGATGTACGTCTGTCGTTAGCCGTAGCTTTGAGCACCATACAGGTGACAGTGCGTTTTGAATCGGTTCCACCCCAATTTTGAGAGAGAACACCCTGGACTTGGTAAGGGGCCTCCCACCTTTCTTCCCCTCCCACCAACCTTCCGAGAGGACTTGCGGCTCGACGTCTATTTAAAGTACCCCCATGACGCAAAGGCACTATTCAATTACAAACATCCATGCTTTTTCTGGGATTCGAGCCCAGGCCATACAGCACAGCAGTCAGCGTTTCTAACCACCATATCGGGATGGGCGACAGAAGAATGCATAATTGTATCCATTTATCGCATTTTTAACGCTGTCGGATCTAAAATGTTTTGTCCAACATTCATCATTTTTATGACTAATTTGGATTTTTTTTTTTTTCAATGATACACTCTAATGTATTAAAAAAGTACACGGGTTCTGATTTTGAATGAAAAAATATTAAAATATTAAATCAAGAAACTGAACATTGACAATTATTCATTGGACTGCATAATTCGAATAACAACGTTGAAATGAATGAGCCTAACAGAAATAAAGGGCCACCGATGTTCCAAAAGGGCCAGTGAAGTGATGCACAAAGAATGAAACAAAAAAATAGAATCCGTTAAATCTAAAGGTTCATGAATATAGTCACTGGCAAACATGACTCTTCTTAGTTTTACTTTTTGTCTTACAGCTTGATGATTAGTTTGATGCGGGTAAACTTGCTCAACACGCTTTTTACTTCCTTAAAAATGGCTGTATTAAGCTAATTTATTTTATGCGACATAAAGAATAATTTGCAAAAAGGAGCTAGATTCCAAAAACTTTTGAAGTAAGGAAAAACATACTATAATAATTTTACAATTAGAAGAAATATATTTACTTAAGTAATTTACCCAAAAGATTTACACATCTGCAGAGTTTATTATATTTCTTTCAAGTGAAAAATCTTCATTTAAGGAAATATAATCCTAAGCGCTCAGAAATTTTTTTTTTAACAATATCTTCTTTGTTTTTATCTGTGCCATCATACCCTAGATTTTTCCTAATTTTGAATTATACGGAGATTTCGCTAATTTTCTAACTGCCTCCAAAGAAGATGTGTTAAATGAGGGCTCTTAATTTTTAAACCTTTTTCAAGTGTGCTCGGGATTGAAAACTGCTATTTTATATTGGGGTTACCCGTATTTGCTAACACATTGTGTGAATTGTTAAAAAGCGAAACCCGCATGATTTTTATAAGACTTAAGCACTTTCCATCGACTAATGAACTTCAACAGGAATAGGAAAAAGCCACCTACCTGGTGTGTACCAAATGGTTCGGTGATGATCATGTCACCGAAAATCTTTCTGCAGTACATTGCCATTTTCGCTTGTTGCTTCGTTCTGCAAAATAAACAATTGCATTTTATTCAAGTTTCCCAGTTACCAGTCTATGAACAATATGAATGAGATCCCCTTCAACCTATACATGTCGTGAAAATGATGAAAGAGACAGTCGCAATATTTTGGCGTGGTTTTGGCGTCACAATTTATCCCTTATTATCACCTCCTTCGGGAGGAACTAATTAAGGTCGATATGAACATGTATGAATAAGTGTTTCTGTCGCGAAAAGGACTAAAGATTAATGTATTTCTTTTTTGCATTGGGATTAAAGACACGATGCGTAACGTAATTAAACACAGTCTGAATCCAATTAACAAAAATAAAAAAAGAGTATAAGAGAGAAAAAAGAATGCATTCTGGGATAATGAATAAATACGAAGCGTGATGAACACGAAAAGTATCTTGGTGCTATGTTTCCTGAGGCAGCAGCCATTCACCGTGCACAACACATATTTGAGCGCTCTCTTCGGCAGCAATTCGCTAATTGTTTCCCTCCGAGGGAGCCTCGTGAAGTTTTTTGATTCATAGAACAGCTGAGAAATATTTTCGTACACATAACGTCTTTTAGAAGCGTAATGCGCAAATTATGTTTCTAAGGTAACAAAGTTTTTTTTAACCTTCATTACTGATGAAGCAATCCACTTTAAAACAACCCTAATGATTTTACAATTACACGTTCACTAACATTCCGATATTTTTTTTTCAATAGAGGAATGTAACCATTTTATGGATTATCCTCATTTGTATAATATATCATTTTATTGACTGGAGTAAAACAAAATACTGAAGAAAATCCCGATCTGAACACTTTGTAGACAAATTGCCTTTGTGTAAATACTTTAAGTGAATCAAAATTCTTCCAGTTTTGATTGAAATGCTAAGAATTTCCTCAAACACATAAATTTATTCAATTTTCTACGCAGTTAGCTATAGAGTAGTTTAATTAAAATTTGAATCGATGTCAAGAGCATGTTTGGGTGATCTCAACAAAACGGAGGTCTACACAAAATTTAACTCTTGTTTGAATGACATTGAAGTATTTTTTCTATTAGTTTCAACATTTAATCCAATCTTTGAATGATGTGCTTATTTAACTGCTGTAGAATTCTTTGCTTAAGAAAATAATACAAAAATTGCTGAAAAGTTTCAGAAATACACGTATTTATTGCTTTACATAAATTACGCGGGAAAAACTGAATTCACATTTTCACACACACTAAGTGAAAATATACCTATATCTTAAATTTTAAAACGTTATATGGCTATTTCTTTGCAAGATAAGAAAAGACGACACTGTTTTTATCACGGTACCTTAACTGGCTTCGGGGTTTTTTATTCTTTTTTTTTACTGAAACAATTTTTAATACTTCCTTTCTGTGATGCAGAGTCCATGGCTAATTAAAAACCAGTTAAGGCTCGTCTAGAACTTAAATTTCCCGAGAGTGTTCTCTTTCTCACAAAATACAGTTTTTACCATTTCTTACTTTGACATTTAACTTTTTTTCTTTCTTTTTTTTTTTTTTTTTGCATAAAACACTTAAGCTGCTTTTAATGATAGAAGTACGTTTTTCTTATTATGCAAATGTCTTTTTTGCTTAAATCTTTTAAATATTTATACTTTATGTATTTTATCTCCTTTAAAAAATAATTTAAATAATGCAAACATTTTCTGTTAGTAAATTTAAAGTACTCCGAAAAACTAGTAATGACTTTGCAACGTATAAGGTTTTATAATTAACAACTGAAAATTTTTTTTAAAATCGCCGGTCTAAGACGAATGGCAATAACAAAATAAACTGAGATTTATCTAGTTTTGACATCAGAAAATACTAATTTATTTAAAAAGCTAACAATCACTGATGGGAATAAATTTGTAATGAACGAACACTTACGAGCAATGGTTTTCGAAACTAAGTATAACCGGATAATCAGATGTTTTGAAAGCGCAGTCAGCGATAGCTTCTAAAACTTCCTGTAAAATAAAATAACATATCATTTAATATTTTGAGCAATCGAAGAAAAAGTTCAAAGCTTGCACAAAGCACTAACATTTCATTCGCAAACTTTCACACGGAAGCAAGTGAACAGAATTTAGTGTTAATGCAAAATGCATTTTTAATATTTAAAATAGTAGTTTTTAGTTTTATTCTTATAATTATGATCATTAGATTTACATTTCTAAAATAGCTTTCAAAATTGTTCCTTTCACAATATATTTGACAAACACTTCAGTATCTAAAGGGAATTATTTATTTTACATCGAAATGAATTCTTCTCGAAATGAGTTTGAAACTCACGAGTAAACGAGCTCTAAATATTTCAATATATTTTCCTCGATCATAGCGATCGAATGTATAGTGAAATTAATTTATTTTGATGATTCATTTTGAGGTTACATGGATTACTTGATATGCGATTGAACCTTTCATAAAAATCTCTCTTTTACGAATCATACGAATAATATGGTGTCTTAATCTTATATAATATGCCGATTCCTACTATATATGATCATATTCTTGTTGAACTTCATTTTATGTATCGGACCTTCAGATGTAACGTTAGAAATATATTAAAATGAGAGAAACATTTTAATGAACCTTTGACGTAGGAAGAGAGAATTATTTTACGAATCTTGTGCGCGATTTGCCCCCTGAAGATTGGTACATAGGATAGGGGAATTTCACTATTGAATAAGGTCCATGTTGAAAGTTATTTCAAGTAAGTAAAGAACTGAAATATTTTATTTAAGGAAAGAAAATCTCATGTTTCTTTTTTCTCATTTGGATTTTATGCTCGAAATTGTATTTTTGGTTATTTTTTTCACAATCATGTTGTGACAACAATCAGATGTTTTTTACCATTGCAATCTGTTTTAACATTTTAAAAGAGAATTCTCCAGCGATTTTAGGAATAATTTTTCAACTTCTGACTCATGGAATTGATAGACAAACATTCTCAGCAAAAATTGCTTGTTTCAATTTAATTATCCTCTTTAATGTAAAACTGCATTTCTTTTTTGTTAACTTCTTAAAATAATTTATATGAAGACATTTTTGAAAAAAAAATATTAGTCTAAGCTTACAGTGTATAGCATAAAAATAAAAGATTTAGATACTGTTTAAATTTTGATTACCGTTTTATTTAAACATACTTAAATTTCAGGACTATAAAAAACGTTTAAATACGTTAAAAGCCCTTTCCAACTGATAAGAAATGGGTTATTTAATTAAAGAATAAATATAAGATAGATTTTACGAATATCAATAAAAGATATATATTTCTTTTATACACGCTATAAAAATAATTTAGTTCATCGACGTTCTCTTCCAAGGAAATCGGATTAGAAATACAGGTCTTAAAAAGAATATAAATACAAGAATAGTTAAGAAGATATTGTCATCATTTATGCAGTTTTCGATTATTTTCTGATATTATCTTAACCATCCATTAATACA
>BMAV01006558.1:518182-570681 GCA_019973955.1 Trichonephila inaurata madagascariensis | reverse complement strand
TCAAATTTTTCAAAAATCCTTTTTTGTGTCTCGCATTACCACCTTTTAATTAGGATGAAATAAAATTATAGAATATAATATAATAATATATATATATAGTATAAATAATTTAATAGAAATAAATAAATAAAAATTAACTAGATGATATCTGTTTTACGAGAGATTGATTTCTAAATAGGATCCAGTTATACTTTTACATTGTTTGATTATCTGTTCAAAATAATGGATATTATGTAATGATTCTCAGAATCTGGACTACACTCTGTTTCTTCATCCTCAAAGGGAATGAAAATCATTCTCTTTCCCTTGTTCCACTTACCTCCACAATTTATTTTTTCAATAATAGTGAATAAATTGTAAGGGAAGGATAGCAAAGAAAACATTTTCAATCAAACAAATAGTATTTAAATTTTTTTTATTCAATACAGAAATAAAAATGCTCAAACATGTGCTCTTTTTATTATAATCATACGCGTTTTTGTAATAAAAATAAAACACAAGAAAAACCTTCGCACATTTTTAACCTCTCTAACTTGCTTCCTTTACTTTTCTGTATACTTCCTCTTTGTGAAGAATTGAGAAGACAGAATATCAGTATCATAAATGTACAAAACATACAGAAATAGGATTTTTGTTTTATATTTAAAACACGACCAGACATTCATTAGTTGAGATGCCCTATTCAAAAAGCATTACTGCCAGGCATTTTTGATGTCTAGAATCCGAAGAAGAAAAGGGAATTAAAACGTGTCGGCCAGAGAAGTCAACAGAAATTGCGATAGGAAGAATGTTTGCTGCAGAAATAGGATAATAATAGCATCTTACTTTTAAGACGCACTTGCTCTTATCAGATAAGATAGTTTTTTTAAATAATCGATATCCTTAAGCCCTTAAGTAAATGTTTGCAATAATATTGCATGCGTAAGCTGGATCATCTAGAGGCACGAGTTATGTGTATGCAGACATGTGTCTGGTAGAGTGTGGGTAATCCCTCGGGGGAGGAGGGCACGTCTTGCTGAGGATTATCGGATGATGCCGTTCCTGATCCCTGAAACGAGCTCTGTGGATGCTCTTCACTCCAAGCGCTTCTCCAATTGGGGAGGAAAGTTCATTTTTCTCTTTTTTTATTAGTTTTTTCTCGATGCACATCACTGAATCTTTAATGGGTTTTCTAAAAAGTCAATTCAACGCTCCTTAAAAATAGTTTGTTTTAAAAAAAATAGTTTAAGTGTTCTTGGGCAATAATTCAGATTTTGCTTACTCTACATTGTGAACTTCATTTGCTTACATCGTATGTAGTTCCTAATTAAGAAATAACCAAAAGCATCTTTTTATCACTTCGAAGAAATTGTAAAATGAACAAGCTATTTAGACAAGCTACATTAGTTAATGATTGTATTGATTTGAATTGGTAATTAATTTCAACACATGTAAACCGTATCATAATATACATGGACTTTTTAAATTCCTATATATATATACTTAAGCTCGCACTCTCTGTATATTTATTTATTTATTTATCTTGGTGGAATTTTCAATCGCTTAAAAATACATTTTAAAGCGCTCAATTGAACTGAAATTTTATGTACATGATTATTTTGGATGACAATACAATAAGTTAATAATAATTAATAAAATTAATTTGTTAAAACTAATTATTTAAAAATTACAATTACAGTTACGTTGGCGACTTGTGTCAAACCTTGTGAAAAAGTTTTTTTCTCACGTTTTAAAGCGTTCAGTTAAACTGAAATTTTATAGATACGATTGTTTTGGATGACAATACGATACTTTAATAATAATGAATAAAAATGAATGACCACTTAACGTTGGGATTCTGTCCTATGCATATACATATTTATATTAATTGTAACTATTTAATAAAAAGTAGCTAAAATAAAATGTTTCTTTGTTGATCTAAGTAGGAATTGACTTAAAAAAACTTTTTTATATTACTTGTTAATTGTCTTTGTTTACGAAAAAAACGAGTATAAAGCATATCCAACTCTCAAAATTAAGTTCAAAATATTCAGTAAAATTTCGTAACACTCTGCGCGCTGTGACGTTTGGGAAAATGAATGGTAGAGTGAGAGTTAAGAAATTAAATAATTCATTTACTTATACGTCACAGCAATGAATTACTGTATATTTACATTTTAAATAAAAGTTATTCATACTATTGATTTTTTTAATATTACA
The DNA here is from genome assembly GCA_019973955.1 of Trichonephila inaurata madagascariensis. Taxonomy (NCBI): domain Eukaryota; kingdom Metazoa; phylum Arthropoda; class Arachnida; order Araneae; family Nephilidae; genus Trichonephila; species Trichonephila inaurata. Next base: position 568,482 of record BMAV01006558.1, on the reverse strand, counting down.
CAATATGTTATTTGAGAGGGAACAGGCAACACAAGCGTTCCCTTTGGTGTTTTCAAAGGACTCTTTCCACTCCGTTGGGATGAGGCAGTCGCCTTCTCATCCTCGAATTTCCTCGGGGTTTCGGCTCGTGGGAGGAGTGGGGGTTTTCTCACGATCGTAGGTTGCCAAGAGGATGTCAGATTACAAGACCCGCTATACTTTGGGGGTGCATATGAATGGTGTTATCCTATCCACATAAAGAAACCGATTTTGAAGCTGAGGACAAACGTTACAGTGCATTGGAGTAAGATTTTATGGACAGCTTAAAAAAATGCATCTTACTTTTCATTTCAGATGTGTTATAAAAATAAAATGATTAAGTATTTTAAGATTTTCGTAGTATTTTAGAATACTATTTATATGTCATCTCACAAAAGAATGAAATTTAAGTGTTTCTTTCCTTTAAAAGAAAAACAATGTTCAATGTCAGTCACTCAAAAAAGTATTGGGACACTTTGCATGCAAAAATGTAAAGCCATTTATAAAAATATTTATCACATTAAAACAAAAACAAAATGATTTAAGAAATATTTTAACATTTGGTGTACAATATAGAAGGAAAATTTTATTAGTATTATAGAATTATAATTTGATCTAGCTTTTCAAATATAATTCAAAAGCACACTGGAATCAAAAAAGTATTGGGACACTTTTGAAATGAGAAATTTAACAAATATAGAATGTATTAATAGAATTTAATTTTACACCACTGTTTTAGACTAGAAGTTTAAGCATAAACGTTTCAACAGATAAGATTATTTATAGGAAAAATGGCGAGAAACAAAGATATATTGGTTGGTGTGTGAAATCTCATGTCATTAAAAAAATGGGAAATCAGTTCGCTGTATAGGAAAAATCTTGAAATTGAGTAAGTCTACTGTTTTTAACATCATTGATAGGTTCAAGAAAACAAATAGTGTTGAAAGCTATCAATGATCAGGGCATCCAAGGATATTTAATGAACATGAAGAGAGGTGGATTGTGAGACAAACACACATTAATTCAAGAACTAGAGCAGTAAAAATGACTTTGTAATGTAAAAGTAGGTTCGGGAAATCAGTAAATCCTGAAACTGTCAGAATTCTTTTAAGAAAACGTAAGTATCATGGCTGAGTACCTCAAAGAAAGCCCTACATTAGCAAAGCAAATGGAGAAGCTAGGTTGGCATTTGCTAAAATGTATGTAAGGCAGCCAACAGAATATTGGGAAAATGTAATTTTTGTTAATGAAAGCAAATATAACATTTTCGGAACGGATGGCAAGCAAAACGTTTGGTGGAAATCAAATACAGTAATGGATGTCAAAAATTTACGGCCTACTGTCAAGTATGGAAGGGTTAATCAAATTGTCTGGGGCTGCATGCCAAGCTCTGGAGTCGGGAACTTACATTTTATTGATGGTATAATGAATGTATGTCTATATCTTGGCATTCTCAAGTGAAATTTAGAGCAATGTGCGAGCAAGCTGGGAATCACAAGATATTTTAAATTGTGTACCAAAAAAATGACCCGAAATATACTGCAGATATTTTCAAGTTATGGATCCTCTACCACTGTCCTAGTGTTATTAATACTCCTGCACAAAGCCCAGACCTTAATCCCATTGGACATGTGTGGGATTATTTGCAGCAAAAACTATATGAGCCCCGAATTTCTAACAAGCAGGATTTAAGAAAATATTTAGTCGAAGAGTGGACCAAAATCGATATATCGTTTTTCCAAAAATTGATCCTATCCATGCCAAATAGACTTCGAGAGGTCATAGAAAGCAAGGGTGGCCCAACAAGATATTAATTTCTAAGTCTTAATTGTTTTTCTTGAATTATTGGAAAGTGCCCCAATACTTTTTGAGCACGTTTTTTTAACTCGATTTCTTTTATTTTCAATTTTAACCATAATTGCAATAATGTATGGATTTTTTTTCAAATTATTATTATTTGTATTTACCAAAATAACATTTATTTCTTTTTTTGTTTCATTTGTATGTTTAAGTAAAATATTACGATAAAAAAATCTATGAACTGGTAGTGTATCCCAATACTTTTTTGAGTGACTGTATATGCGAGATCTTTGAATTTCAGAAGTGTTTGTTTTCCTTCAATTCCATAAGAACATAGAAAACTGGAAAAATAGTAATTTTAAAGATTGTCTATTCTAAGAATAATGAAAGATGCCACAGATTCAAGGAGGAAAAGAAAAAGAAAAGTGGATGGAATTATGAAGGGAGGATATCTATTATCTGGGTTCAACAACAAGCGATCACAAAGAGACCAGCATGTGAGTGGGAAAAAGAGCGATCTCAGAGACTGATCTAAAAATTGATTGATAAAAATATTGAGATCTTTGAGAAGAATGCTATTATTATCTATTTCAATGGGTATCTTTGATAACATTGTACTTCCGGACCTATACTTATTAAGGGGTATTGAAAAGCTAAAATCTTATTTTTTTTGAGAATTTGAGATTTTCATATTTTCAAATTATATACATTTTAACCTTTCTAAAAATACCTTACTTTAACCTCTAGGGTAATTAGAAGCCCTCAAACCCTATTTTTAAATAATCGTTAAAACTGGGTCACGCCCATTTGAAAGGCGAAAAATGTAAGCAAAGTTTTTGGCTTAAAAGTTTAACGTCTGATATAAACCAAAACATGTATCTTTTATTGTAAAAATTGAGCTTTTTATCGTTTTATTTCCTATCCGATTAGAAGTCTCATTGTATATATTAAAATCAATTTTTCTCAAATTTTTAAATTTTGATGTTCGATGTACCTTTTCTGAGAAACTACTGTTCACAGGTATGTAAATTTTTTATGATATATTTATAATGATGTCTAATATATACTGAAATCAGCTTTTTGTAAAAAAACTCAAAATTGTATTTTTTACAAATTTTTTATGTGAAAAATGGGTCAAATTTCGTAATGTTTGATAAAATATTTCATAAATTATTAAAAAATTTAAAATTAGCTAAATGCTCATTTTAGTATAATGAGAAAGGTGTACTTTAACTGTATGAAAATTTTCAAGCTTGTACATATAACAGATTTTGAGAAAAGGTACATTGAAAATAGCTAATTTGACATTGTCAGTACAGAGTGAGAGAGACAGGTTTCCAACTCCCCTTAAAAACCTCTGTTTTGCGAATTTTTCTATTCTGCGTACTTTTTCCAGGAACCAAGAACATTTTACAATTTTCCTCGTAAAATAACCCCCGCATTGCGAAGTGAATTTTCCATTTAACGAACTTTTTCTCTTGTGACTCGATTCTTTTTCTCCCTATTTTAAAATTATTCTGGACATTTTAAATTATTCTCTCTTTTAACACATTTTATGGGATCAATGTCCTTGAACTGGTTTTACCAGGTGCCTGATTCACCTAGAGCAATAAAATTGCACTAATTTTTCAAACAAAAAACTCAAATAAAATGAACAAATCTTATCAATTTTTAAACAAGGCCGCATTAGGTAAGGTAGGCTTAAAATTTCTCGTTTTAAAATAATATATACTTAAAATTACTCGTGGCCTTAAAATTAAAAAATTTCATTAAAACCTATTCATTTTAATATAAAATTATTTCTTAAAGTTGAAAATATAGTGTATTTCTAGACTATGTTGTTTTTCTTTTCTTGTTTTTCTAGCAGATTTCTCTCTCTTTTTGATCAGTAAGATATATAGCATAAATTGATATTAGTTTATAAAAAAAGGTTAATAATTACGAGGGTGAGTCGGAAAGTAAGTTTCCCCTGTCGACTGTGGTCAGAGTTCTGTATGAAAGTCAAAACATAGAACGAGACATTAACTATAAGGTATAACTTTGTTTTTCCACATTACCAAGTACATTGAGGCATTTGTCAAACCGCTTGATAAGCTTCAAAAAGCCCTCCAAGAAAAATTCAGGGCTTTGCATCTTTTGAGCTCGCTCATGTCCGATTCCAAGTTTTTCCACTACTCCATCGATGGTGATATGCCATTTTGCTTTAATCATGTCATCCACCTTCCTCAAAAAATCATCAACGACATTCTTGGATACAGGAAAATTTCAGCACGATAGGTGCCCTGACAACTGACCCCAACACACATGGAACAACACATGGCGGTCAGCCTGGAACATCTCGTGCGTTATCATAAGGATGGCAATGACTTTCTGTTTCGGATTGTGACGAGGGATGAATCGTGGGCCCACCATTCCACTTTCGAAGTGAAGGTCACAACAATGGAGTGGAAAAATCCGTCCTCACCTGTCCGAAAGAAGTTCAAAACAACTCCCTCTGCAGGTAAAGTTCTTAAAATTTTTTGGGACGCCCAAGGAGTTTTGTTGCTGGAACTTTTGTGGGTTGGAACCATCAATGCCACGCTGTACTTTGAAACCCTGTCAAAACCAAAAGAAGATATTTGGAACAAATGACTTGGGCTTCTCAGATCTGGCGTTCTGCTGTTGGATGATAATGCGCAGGGCCGGCTCTAGCAGTTTTGCTGCCCGGACAAAAATGGAAAATGCCGCCCCTCTTTCCAAAGCAAAAAAATTATAATTAAAAAATTTTTAATTATAATTTTAGTTATAATTATATAATTATTTTAATTACAATTCTTATGAACAAAAAGGTGCATAACAATTATATATATATATGTATGTAAGTCTTAAATAATACAAAATAGTTCGAAATTAAGAACATAGTTACCTATTATTATTTGAAACGAGTAAAATAGAGAAGGAAGTTGGAAAAAATCGCGCCTATTTCGGTTAGGCAATTTCTTCGACAAAGAGTCTACTGATGGTGGAGATCATAAACTTTTATTTTAACTTATGGTAACTAGACTTGAGACTAAAACAAAACAACCCAAGGGGCCAAGAACCAATTATTCCTGTCCTCTTTTGGATAGCTGGCACCGGACATCCTATGAGTGAAAGGAATGTCCATTGTGACCCCACTTTGGGATGGGGAAAAAGTTACAGATGACAGATGTGTAAACATATTAAATATTTAACATATATATTTAACATATAATCAAGCCTCAAACCCTTCAAGTTGCAATAAACAAGAAAAATGTCCTTAAGCACACAGAGTACAATATAAGGAAAAAATATACATTAAAGAAAACACCAAATTCTCACCTAATAATATTTCAGAAAAAAATTAGAAAATTTCGAAAAATGTTTGTATTAAAAAAAATTTTCAAATTAGATCCAAATGCCGCCCTTAAAATTTGCCGCCCCGGACAGTGTTCCGGTTTGTCCGGCCCTAGAGCCACACCTGTAATGCCAGACCATACTCGGCGACGGTAAAGCAAAACCCTATTGCAACTCTTGGTTGAGTGAGAGCGCCTACAACATCCATCCTACAGTTCTGATCTCTCACCAAGTAACTTTCATTTGTTTCCCGCTTTGAAGAAGAATTTGGAAGCAATGCTACATCAAACAAGCCGTTAAACGCCTCTTCCGTATGCAAAGTCCCGATGTTTTCCTGGAGGGCTTTTTAAAGCTTATCAAGCGGTATGACAATGACTCAAAGTACTTGGTACTTATGTGGAAAAATAAGGTTATGTCTTATGTTTAATGTATCATTCTATGTTTTGACTTTCATACACCACTCTGATCACAGTTGACAGGGGAAACTTACTTTCCGACTCACCCTCATACTTTTTAAAATAATATATAAAGTTTATGAATTTTATAATTTGTTCTATGTGGTTTCTAAAGTATATTAAAAGATGAATATCTATTTAACGAATTTTTCAGACAATGAACTTTTTTCGGGACTTATCCAATAGAGAGGTCTGACTGTAAGATTTGTTTGGTGGGATCTAGAGATACACTGATTGAGTGAGTGCGTTTAAAGAGCAATGTGTAAAGGAGAATGCTGGCAGCGGAGACTCACCTTGAGCAAAATTTCAGAGACCACGGTGTAGCCGTGCGTGATGATTGGCTCTTCGTCCGAGTTGCGTCCGTTCCAGCAGTCGAGCTCCACGCACCGGCAACCAGTGAGCAGGGTTTGCCGGTACATCTCCACCGAGGACTTACCCGTCAACTGGTGGCCTGTACAATAACATAGGAATCAATTCTGTGATAGGTCACTTTGGCTGATGAAACGTGAACACTTGGACGTGGAATTGTACATTAGTTTGAAATACAGTCCCATAATGGAAGCACACTACTTCATTCTCTAAGTTTCTGAAAATTACTTTATGATTATTTTTGAAATTTGAAGGGTTTTAACATAATATGCTAATAATCTTAAACGGGAGGGGGGAGGGAGACCTCGCAGCCTTAAGAACACCGCTGGCCTTTCGGTCTTTGTGAATAAATATAAATCTCTTTACAGGAATTCTCTTAATGGTTGTAGATATATTCTAGTTAAAAAAAACTTTAATTCGATACTTAAATAATAATACTTCATACTTATCTACGTTTGTAATTTTACTGATGTTGCCTATTTTTTAAATCTGATATTTATTCTTTAGTAATTTCATCCCGAAGAGGAATTGTATTTTGGTTTCTAAGGATGGTTATAAAAATAGAATACGCATCGTAGCATTTAAAAGTAATGTACATTTTTAGACTCGCAGATCGAAATGGATTTATTGATTTACACATAAAAATCAATAACCTTTTATTAAATAATTTCCAACTCAATAATATTGCTTAATTTTTCTCTAAGAGATTATTTCTAAGTAAATCACTGCCGAGTATCATACTTTTCCCCACTTTTTTCGCTTAATAAGCATATAATCATAAGTAACTATTGGGCTACACGATCAGGTTTCCAGGTTTTATTAATGATAGGAAAATGAAAAAAAAATATATAGTATATACATACAATTTTTAGCGAAAAACTATTTTTTCTGAAAATTTAAACTTTGTGAAAAGGCTATTCCATTTTGGAGACAAGAGAAATCTCAACTTTTCCTGCCTTGGGCACATATTATTAGATAGTAAATTAAAAATGTTTTAAATCAAGAATGGGTTTATATTGCAAATAGGATGAGCTATGACTCATTCAAATGTTGCACATGTTATGAATTACGAAACAATACATTACGGAAAAGCTCGAATGGGTGTTGTTTTTGACTCTGAAAATCCTGAAGACAGATAAAGATGATAATGTACAAGAAAATAATTTTTAGCTCATATGTTTTCATTTTCGAAGACCCTTAATATTTATTCATCTTGTAAAAAAATATACTCAAATGTTAACTTTCTGTATCTACTGAACGTGAGGTAAAGGTTTAAAGAGCTTTCCACTGAAAATAATTGATGTTCGAAATTCCACACAATTAAGCAATTCTTTCGAACGTATCCATGGGAGTTTTAAACAGTTTGAAATTCAGCTTGTGTGAGGTAGACTGAAGATAAAAAGTAAACATTTCTTACCACTGAGATACGTGTTGTGCGATGAGTTGATGAAGTAATGACTCAGGGGCTGTTCCATGTTGAGATTGATGTCGAGTTTCTCGAGAGAAACGATGGGATTGTCCTCTCCCATCAGATAGTGGAGGAATCCTGTCTCCGAGAGAAGGCCTGCGAATCCAAAAAAGAAAATTATTTAAGAAAACACTCAAATGGATAATAACTTAATGAAAAAGTACCAATTTACTTTTTTCTATAATGTGGAATGTAATGCAATGAATTATTATGAAAATTTAAATCGTTATATTAACGAATATATGTTTAGTATAAAATTCAAGCTTTTATCAGTACAAAGATTAATTTTAAAAAATTCATCGTTTCATGAGATAGTTTTAGTTTATTCTTAATCCAAAATTTCTTCTTCTTGTATAGTAGCCCGAAGCTTGAACCGAATATACCTTTAAATTCAATTGATGACTTAAAACTGTTTCAAATATAGATTATTATAAATGCGTCTTTGAATAAACAGACACCAATGAGTTAATGGTCGGTAGAAAAACGTACGGATGTGCAATAATTTGCATTATCAAATTATTGTATTAAGTCTACGATAAGTAGCGTCAGTTCTGTAATATTTTATTTTCGCAAGACTTCATGAATGTATTTCTAAAAGTAATACACATTTTGTATCGATAATGCTTTCAATAATTAGTACTAAACAATGCCTGAAATATATTCTGAAACTTGACAAAAATTTAAACAGATTGAATTGAATAAACACATATTTATCTTTCAGTTTGTTTACTGTTTCGTACTTTAAATCTTCGTAAGTACCTGAAGAATATTTGATATTGTTACACAGTTTATAAAAATTAGTGAATGTTTTTTCAATTTCTGTGCTGTGATCTCGGATTGGAGTTTTGAATCCCATCCGTGGACGTTTAGTTATCTGCAGTTGTCAATATCTTAAAAACAAATGATGACGGGCTGTAAATACACAACTGCAGATGACGAAGATATATAGACGAGTTAAGGCTCATTCACACCAAGGCGTACAAACGTCGAGTGTCAAGCGTCTAGCCAATCAGAGACCTCATCTCGCCCGAGATGTAGTCTCTGATTGGCTAGACACTCAACGCTCGACGCTGACAACCTTGGTGTGAATGCAGCTTTAATATTTGGGTGACACGCGTATCCACGAGATCGGGTCCGAATATTTTCTTTCTTTATGGTATCCAACTACGTTCGGAACCGTGATTTTGCAAAAGCATATAAATGGATAATATTTATGATATTTAGTGTCAATTAGATAAGAAAACGTATATACAATTGTTTTAAGAATAGTATTACAATAAAAAATTATTTAATTACAATATTTTGACAAAAAATGAACATAGAATGACCCATTTTCAAAATATTCTCCTTTTGTGAAAAATACTTCTATTATAACAATATTTTGCCTATATTTAGCTCAGACCTCTGTACAAAGGCTCAACTAGAACTTTTGAAATATATAGCTTAGAAGTGGGTTTATCAATATTTTACGAGACTACATAGGGGAGAAATTTTAAGAAAAAAACGCCGATAATTATTTCAATGGGTTGTAACTCTGAAAATAATGTGAATTTTTCAAAAATCATAGTGGAACCTCTGTACAGAGGTCTGAGCTATAAACAGGCAAAATATTATTATAATAGATGCATTTTTGACAAAATGAGAATATTTTTAAAAAAGGTTATTCTAAGTTAATTTTTTGCCAAAATATTGTATCTAAATAATTTTTCTTGTCAAAATGTCCTTAAAACTATTTTATACATGTATTCTAATCTAAGTAACACTAAATTAAGAATACGTCTATGAACCCTGGGCCAGGGATAAAATATCGCCAGGACATTCGATGATTAATAGCAAAGCAAGATTTACTCAAAAGGATAAGTAATATGTTGACCCTTAAATTACCTTGCAGTTTGTAAAAGTTAGTATTCCTTTGTACAGCAGTGTGAAAAAGTCAAGTTAGATGCTTTCGTGTAATGTTTTCCGGGAAGAGTATATATTTAAAATTCAATTTCTTCTCTAAGAGCGGAAATAAAATAATGTTTTGCGTTGTTGGCAATAAAGGCGGTAACAAAGGACAATCTGCAGTTTTAATTACGAAATACCATTCTAAACAGAAGTTAGCCTTTTTTTTTTTTTAAAGGATTACAATGGGCTTGATTCATGAAGTCACATGATAAAAACAAACACGTGTTTTCCATTGAATTCAAAACAAACATTAAACTAATTGTACTTGTTCCATTTGTAAAACTCAGATAAAATTTCAAATTTCATATTTGGGTAAAGATGTTTAAATGTTAGGGAAAAAAATTTCTTCAAAAAGATTTTTTTAAACTAAAAAAAATCATATCCTATGTTTATACTTTTACATAAAATGCATATCATGTGACCATGACGTCACATGAATCAACCTCATTGAGTTCATTGTTATAGTATATTTTTTTTAAGTTTGCAGTATTTTACTTTTACTAAACATGGCTGAATAAGTAACTTTTCTTTTAGAAGCTAAGATGAAAAAAAACAGTTAAAAAATGTGATACTTGAAAAAACATTGAGTATTCTCAAGGCTGCGTCCCCTTCAAAAAACAGAGTAAGCCTTTTTCTGAAGGAAGTGTGATTTAGTATATTGTTATAATATTTATACTTGTGGCAGTAGTTTAAATTTAAGAAGCACGACTAAAAAATAATTATTTTCTTCTACGCTGTGATAAAACAGCTAAGAAATGTGATGCTTGAAAAATTGATGATTTTTCTCAAGTTTGTCATTCATCCAAATTTAAACTCATAGAAGCATTGCTAGAGCATAATTTTCATCCATCACTAAAAGATTGAACACAAGAAAACATTTCGGATGAGACGCGTAATTACAGACAATCGCTGCACAAAAGACCATTTATTAAAATTCAGACCTTTGCTCTGCCTTCTTCTTTCTAACGGAGAGTCAGAGAGATCTTTATATTTGTAGCAGCTATCAACGTTGACAAAGTTAAGAACACGGAACACTGATAAAACGTCACTTCCTCTTGGGAATTTTGAAAATCGAATTTTTCTTGAGTCGAATGATGCGATGTCTCTATTTATCATGCGGTGTTCCCCAAAATTACCCGTCTCATCAAATGGCATATCCCTTCTAATCGCAGACCGTTTCGAGAATCCAAAGAGATAATTTTCTCCTCAAGATCCCCTTACCGATTCCCCCTCGAGTAAAGAGATTACCTCCCTGATGAATGGCGGACGAGGCTGATGAATGGATCCGCTGCAATTTGCAACCGGAGATCCGAAACCGAGCTACCCTGTCATCCGTTGCACGGGATGATGCGCGGTTATCAATGACGTGCCACTTTAAAATGAAAAGGATACTTGTGATAGACATTGTTGTGCACACTGAGGGAGTACAATGACGTTTACTCCATGGCAATTAGAAATATAAAGAAATAAAGTCAAAAACAATATTCTTAATTATAAGATATATGGGGAATTTAACCTTAATCAAATGATAGGACTGTATGTGGTAATCGATAGATGAATTTAATATATGGAATTCAGTAAGAGAGAACCTGTAGGCAAAAGATTCGGAACACGAATAGCAACATTTTAAATGATTTATTCGAATATTGGATAAATGTACTAAGCAAATAAACACACACTGAAACACTCACAGTTATTACTGTTGGATCCTGAGAATAATAGCATTGATGGAGCAGCATTCAAGACATCCAAGTTTCATAAAAAATTACTGAATTTCAACATATCTATCTCTATTCCGAGATTCAAATAGCAATTCTAGCCAAAAACAGGCAAAAAATACTGTTGCATCATATGCCGGGAAAAGTCGGTTGCCAGATATTGGAATATACAGTCAATGCAAGCAGAAAAAACTGCCAGATATTTGAATACTGCTTTATTTAAGTAAACGTAAAAAATAAATGCCGATCAAATTAGTTCTCATATAAAAGAAACAAAAATTAAGCCATCTCACAATTAAAAATATCTACATGCATCAACATAATTATATAGTACATTTAAATACATGTTTATATTTATGTACATTAATAACAAAAAAAATACTGGAACACGTTAAAAAATCTCAAATTAAGCTCGCAATCAAACAAAGTAATTTTTTTTCAAATAATATGTCAAGCTTTCTACGTAACTATATTTATTTGCATTACATAAAGATTTGATCAAAGTAAAATGATTCGGTGTTCTCAAGAATTAAAATAAGAATAAATCCCCCCCCCCTTTTTTGAAGCCGTTGAAGGACTACCAACACATTCTTTTTCTAAGAAGCTCAATTTCAATAGTGAATATTTATCACATCATAAAGACTTTCGAATTTACACCAGGCTTCTCTGTTTGTCTTCTTTCTTTGCGTCAGTTGGAAAAAAAGATTGCTCTATATTTTAATACATTTATGAAATGATTACAAAATATTGATGATAATTTTTAAAAATCAACATGAATTACCCGTGTTTTACATAATGTGTGTGGGGGAGGGGAGGAAGTGCTTGGTTTCAATAACAGTTTAAACTTCGTATAAAAACTAGTATTGGTACTTATCCCTACCGTAGCCAATTCTGAGTGTGTCCTGTACCAAAATTACTTTGGGGCCTTTTTTTTTTAAATATGAGAACCCGTTTATAGCGGGACTTTAGTTATACATGTTGATGACAATACAGCGATATCTACGCCCCTGGTACGTATTTTACAAGTACATCCTTTTTAGGTTCTAAAGATATTCTTTTGGATGAAGGAATTCAGAAATTATTAATTGTAATATAGTGTCTTTAAGCAACTATGCTAAGCTATAAGAATTTTCTTGAAATGTTTGGAGAATTTAGTCGCTTTTTTTAGAGTTTGTACAGAGGCAATTTTTTTTTCTGCTAAAAAAAATCATTCATGTGAATCAGAAATTCCCTGGAATATAGAAACATTACTGTCACAAGGCAGGGTAAAATATTAATAAAGCAAACAACTGTAAGCACAAAATATGTGCAAAAAATCAAGGATAATTTCTGAAGTCGTAATATTCATTATAATGTGGAATCAAAACTGTACAGAACAATTAAAAAGTAACATATACTCGTATATAGAGGCTTATCAAGCAATTTATACACAAGTATACTTGCAAGCATACACTGAACATAAATAAAAACCAACTAGATTTCAGAGAAAGTAACTTATACACAATAGGAAATTTTATTTGAAATTCAGTTTCTTGCATGAAATTTTTCCTGTTAAGTAAACCAAACCGTGAAATAATTAAATAAATGGAAAAAACATATTGTTTCTCTCGATACCTAGATTTTGGAGAACTCTAAACAATTCTTTACTGTGAAACTGGCAATGCAAATGGAATTAAAGTTAATAAAAGGGGGGCATTTTTCAGAAAAGACACCAAATATTGGGCAGTATTTGCACTTCACAGTAACCCAAGAACTTTGCAACTTCATTACGGTGAAAAATGACAATGAAAACAATAAATATAACAAAAAAATATATTAAAATATTTCATGTATATTTGATGCATAGAAGTTTTGATGTAAAATACCATCTCATTACGCCTAAGGACTAATAGTGTTTCTTCAATTTGCTTTTTGATTATAGAAGAAACATGAATTTAATTTCTTTAAAAAGTACAAATATTATGCAAAACGGCTAAAAATTGATGCATACATATCTCATTATAAATTTAAATTTAATTTTTGTTTGAAACTATTAAAAGATATTTAAAAATAGATTGATCTCGTAGAGAGAGAGAGTGACTGTTTCTGTAACAGTCTCTCGTGATATTTCCATCGCATTTTTCAGAATTCTACTAAGGCGGGCGCCCAGGGCCCGGTGCGCGGAGGGGCTCGAAAGGGCCTGGAGAAACAGGACTTACCAGATTTTCTGGTTGTAAATTTCGATCCGCCAGTGATAAGAGGGCCCGTAGATTTTCTTCGCCCAGGGCCCGAATTGATCTTAAATCGGCACTGGATGTAATTTTAAGATATCCGACTACGTTCAGAACCGTGTTTTAAAAAAAAGTGCTTAAATGGATAATTTTCATGATATTTAGTGTCACTTAGATTAGAATACACGTATAAAATTGTTTTAAGGACAATATAAAAAATATTTAAATACAATATTTTGGCAAAAAATTAACTTAGAATAACCTTTTTTCAAAATGTTCTCCTTTTATTATAAAAAATGCTTCGATAATAATAATATTTCACTTATAAAAAGTAAAGACTTCTCCAGAGAGTCTGAACTATTTTTTTTAAAAAAAAATTCACATTATTTTCATAGTTACAACCAAATGAAATATATATTTATCAGCGTTTTTTTCTTAAAATTTCCCCCTCTGTTATTGTAGAGCATGGATAAACCCACTTCTAAGTTATATATTTCAAAAATTCTAGTTGAGCCTCTGTACAGTGGTCTGAGCTATATACAGGCAAAATATTATTATAATAGAAGCATTTTTCATAAAAGGAGAATATTTTGAAAATGGGTCATTCTATGTTCATTTTTTGTCAAAATAGTGTACTTAAATAATTTTTTATTGTAATAATATTCTTAAAACAATTTTATATACACTTTCTAATCTAAGTGACAATAAATATCATAAATATTATCCATTTATACGCTTTTACAAAATCACGGTTCCGAACGTAGTCGGATACCTTAAGAAATGTAATTTCCTCGCAGATTCTTAAATCAGGGGTTTCAGATAAAAAAAATTTAAATTTCTACCGCCTTTTTAAAAAAAAAAATATTCAGGTTCAGTACACTTAGCATGCATAAAACACAAATGAGCAACTTCTATGTCAATACAAAGAACAGTGTGTATGAACTTTGTTGACCGTAGTCCATGTGTCTTTTTTAACTGCCTTATTTGTTCTACATAAGCTCAACTGCCTTTTGCAGGGCAAGTCTGACTCACTGACCCTCCTCCAGTTGACCCTAATCAGTCACGATGGCCTTCCATCGGTTGATTCCCATTAATTTGAGGTCTTTTTCAACATCGTCTAACCATCGTATAGGAGGTCATCCTCTACGTCTAGCCCATCAGTTTTCGAAACAGTTACTTGTTTGGTAGGAAAAGCATCGGCATAACTGTACAGATGGCACAGCCACCTAATACGTGATAATTTTATAGTTCTCACAATGTCAGTCTTGCCATATTTCCCATATTTTCTGTAAATTTTATGATTGTAAAGAATTGTCCACACTCATTGTTCTCTTCAGAAGGTCCAAAGACTTTCCTTAAGATTTTTCTTTAAAAAATGAGCAACTTTTCTTCCTCTGCTTTATTGAGGGTCCAACATTCACTTCCATACAGAGCAATAGGCCTGATTAAAGTTTTATATATGCACAACTTGGTGTTTATAGAAATAAGCTTAGTCTTGAATTCGTTTTAGAATGCCATGAAAACTTCTATTAGCCAAACAAATCCTATTGTTTCTTTCAATTTTCAGATCCTGCACTGCTTAACTGCCTTACATCCTCCATCTTTTGTTGATTGTTAGACTCGTGAGGTTCTGTCGGCTTACAGTTAAAATCACAGTTTACACCTTTTGTCGCGGTTACAGTTAAAGCATCTGTTACGAAATAAATTTTAATATAAATATTTATAATAAGTTTTCAATCCTACACGGGTAAAAAAAAAAAGACAAAAACAGGTTTTTAATTATAGGGTTCTGTGTTTGTATTTATTCTGAAGTGGACGCGTGCAAGGAAAGAATGATTAACAATGTACGGAATCGCTTCTAATCATCATCAATACAATATGTTCGATGAAACTGACCTTTTTGAGCCATGCTCTTGTTAGGCTCGTACTGTCTTATGATGTCCCGGGCCCTAGCGGGATTAGCGTATGGGTAGAGGATCTCGTTCAGCCTGGGATCCCGTTGTTCCTTGTTGAGAAACTCCACCAGCTGGTCTACTGTCATGCCTTTCTTCTTACCGCCGCATCTACAACACAAACAAAGAGGAAGTTCAAAAAATATTTCAGTAAATAAGCACCCTTCAAAGTATGTTTGGTGCATTTTTAAATAAATTAGAACTATAACTGAATATTAGTATTATTTAGTTTTTACATTAATTTCAGCATGCATCAGTTTAAATTTGTTCTTTTAGTTTATTTAACTTTCACCATCTCTTTTAGATGCATTGAATGAGGAAATAATATTGTTAGATTTTAATGCATGCCATCTATTGTCGGATCAGTGAATTATTATTAACACGTTGCAAACACAATAAATCGTTGCTATCTCTGAGACTCGCTTCGGACCCAAGTAAGGTTTGTTTTACTTTATCTGGAATTGGAATTCTTTCATCCAATTTAATCCAGTAGCTATTAATGTATTAGATATGTATTTCTTCTGTTACTCTCTTATCTGAAATGAATTAGAATTAGTTAGCATTACAATGTCCGATTTTCGTTATGTTGAAAAGGGTAAGAATTCCTCAATATATTAAAACTAATGCATGAATAATTTGAGAGATGAAATGATATATCTGTAGCAGTACGATTTTATCTTTTCCCTATTGTTAAACACATTTCACGGGTAACTTTATCCAGGACTAGGTTGGTTTCACACAAAGCAATACACTTCAGAGAAACTTTTATCGAAACTTTTTTAAGGCTTATTATCGGCACATTTCAAAGTAATAAGAGGGCTATTGGCAATAGACTTCGTAATTTTGAATTACGATCAAGTAACGACACCTGAACTGACACCCTGGCTCTAAACTTTTGCACCACACAAAACATGAAGGTTTTGAGCTTCGAAAGATTGAGTCATTAGCTTCTCTATACGGCGGGTCTTTAGAGGCACCAAGACACAAACTCGTAACTCAAGAAAAATAGCGCCAGCCACGAGCTCATGACCAGGGCCACTTGGCAACCGCGTCCACTTCAAAAATTCTACAAGAATCCTTCTTTTAAAGTATCCGACTACGTTCGGAACCGGGATTTTAAACAAGCGCATAAATGGATAATTTTCATGATATTTAGTGTCTCCTAGATTAGAATACATGTGTAAAATTGTTATAAGGACAATATAAAAAAAATATTTAAATACAATATTTTGGCAAAAAATTACCTTAGAATAACCTTTTTTCAAAACTTTCTCCTTTTATAAAAAATGCCTCTATAATAATAATATTTTGTGTGTGTGCTTATATAACGTAAAGACTTCTCCAGAGAGTCTCAACTAGGATTTTTGATAAATGCACATTATGTTCAAAGTTACCACCCATTAAAATGATGATCGGCGTTTTTTTCTTAAAATTTCTCCCATCTTTTGTAGTAAAATATGGATAAATACACTTCTAAGTTGTATATTTCAAAAATTCTAGTTCAACTGCTGTACATAGGTCTGAGCTGTATACAGGCAAAATATTATTATAATAGAAGCATTTTTCATAAAAGGAGAATGTTTTGAAAATTTGTTAATCTATGTTATTTTTTTGTCAAAATATTGTACTTAAATAATTTTTTATTGTATTACTAATCTTAAAACAATTTTATATACGTTTTCTAATCTAAGTGACACTACACATCATAAATATTATCCATTTATACGCTTTTGCAAAATCACAGTTCCGAACGTAGTCGGATACCTTCACACATTTGAGACATTCTGCTGTAAAATTGAGCTCTTTATCGTGAGACTTTCTCTATATTAAATTATTGCTATTTTCGTTAGAGCAAGACTTCATTGTGATACTTACACACATTGTGGCACAACTTTGCTGTGAGTAATCTTTTACAAGTTTTGAAGAATCCCAAATGACTTCTGCTTCATATTACATAATTTCCATAAATAAGGACAATAATATAAATAATTCAATCAAAAATCATTAAATTTGTAAAGCTTTTGGGGGGGATGTATCGAATGCCAATCACTAGGGTCATTCCATCCGAATTCATGTATTTTAGTTGCATCTCATCTTTTCCTGTTTATGTTTAGTTGTTTTCTACTTTCCTCAAGTAGAAGCTTTTATTATATTTTTTTTTTAAAGTTAGTGATTGTAATAAAGTTTGTAAGAATAATAATGAACTATTTAGTTATTCTTATTTGCCTGACTTTTATCATTCCATGTCTGGATGTATGTCAATTAAAAACATTGAGCAAGCTAATCTCTCAACATATGTGTGTACAATAAATGAGTTCTTTCAAGAAAAACTACTGCTTCTTCGCGCAATTGGAATACAGAAATCATTAGATACTTCTTTTAGACATATTATTGTATCCAAGAAGATAATTATATCAACTGTGTGTGTATCGTTCAGAAAAGAAAAACTAATGTGAATCGTTGTATAATCGTAGCATTCAACTTATGTAAAAATTAGTTAGTAAATTGCATTCTGTGTATATTCTATTAAACATCTTGTGCGTTCAAATATGCAAACATTCACCGCAAAAGAGATCTTATCTTTCTTTTTTCTTAAATTAGTGAGCCTGTAATGGGGGAGATTAAAAAGTAGCCAAATTAAACCGAAATGAGGAAAATCAGTTTTCCCACTATACTTAGGGGGAAAGCAAGAAATGCAAATGAGTAGCACTAAGCCCTTGTAGCAGCGAACTACTCTAAATGGTTTATGAAACTGATACTCTACTTCCATCGAAATAATGTACGGTCTCTCAAAGTAGATAAGAGGGCCGAGAAGAGAACACGGTCCCCCTCCCCCATTAGGAACTCATTAAAGGAATTCCTGCTGGAAACACGGGAAGTCAACGCAAAACGACACGAAAAATGTGACTCCCCTCTCGAGAAGACTCTCCTCCGAAATGTTTGATTAAGAATCCTTTCATTCCCCGGCACACGTTCTAATTGCTCCTTTCCCCGCATGTGTGTGTGCCCAGAAAATTAGAATTTCGTGTTTCGGACTAAAGCACTCAAACAAAAGTCTTTCCTTCCACTCCATTTCAGGCGCTATTGACTCGATCCCTGCAGACGACGCTTAAAGTAAACTTTAAAGAAGGGAGAGGGGGAGGTGCTTAAGCAAACAGCAAACGATTCTCCGTAGGTTTAAAAAAAATTAGAATATCTAGCAGTTTAAAAAGCAGGTGCGACGGATTGACTTGTCTTTTATTTATTTTTTTTTTAATTAAAGAATTCAGTGAGCGGAAGACTGGCGAATGGAATATCAATTAAAATGCATATATTGTTGCATTTTTTCCTTATTCCCGCATCCCTAGCGGAAGAAATGCCGAAAGCGCAATTAACTCTTTCAAAGCAACTCGACTGTTCTCATGTTCTAATTAAAAGCTCATGTTGTGGTCTGCAACGGAAGATTGAGCTGCGGCGAATGAATTTTTAGGTGCTTTTGCCGGATATAATGGTTATTTTATATTATATTTAATATTCGAATGCGTCTTTAGAAGAGCGAAATGTAATATTTACAGATGGAATATCAAAGACATGTAGAATTTTTATCCCTCGTTTTGCTCTGGCAACAGGTCAAATCTGTTCTCAAAGCATGAACGATTCCTGCCAGATTTTTTTTCAAGAGCTTCATATGTTTGATATTTCAATTCAAAATTATGAATTAATCTTTTTCATTTTATATTGAAAAACTTTTTAATTTCTTCGGATAAAAATAGGTGAATTCGAAAAGCCATTTGCTACAGCTTAAATTAACTTATTTAATAAACATGTCTTCTGATTAATGATAATTCAAATTTTTTATGCACTAATGATTCAAGATCTTCCTCTGATCTATTTTGGGGGATGAAGATTTATTTCAAACAAAATTTGAAACTATGAAGCTCATTACGAGTGCCTTACAGTGTGAATTTAGATCTTCGTAAACTCAAATAAAAACACCAGTTAACTTGTTGTAAGTTTTCCTTCCAAAATTAAATGTCCCCTGGTCACTACAGTATCTCATGGGTTTCAGTCAGTCATTGCTTTCAATTTATATTCATTAAAATTTTATTTATAATGAGAAAAAAATATCTTAGAACTGTTCTAATAACAATAAACCCTCTTAAAAATCGAGAAAATGTTATTGTGTCAATTTAAATTGATTCACTAGAGCAGCCGTCCTTAAATTGTGGTCTGCGGATCCTGGGGGTCAGCAGCGCCTTTCTAAGGGGTCCACAGTCTCTCATGTAATGTTGAGATTTCCCTCTTTTACAGACTCAGGAAAGGTCTCATGGAAAAAGTGATAGATGGGCCATCCTAGATTACTAAATTGACCCCAATGTGAATAAATTCTACTAGAACATGTATTTTGATCAAGAATATTGTCGGGGAGGGATGTTTAAAATGTTGGGGTGCTCGTGTCCCACTGATACATAAGGGGGGGGGGGGTGAGGCGATCGAAAATTTAAGAACCGCGGCACTAGAGTATTTCAAGGAAAATATGATCGTAGAGTCAGATTCGCATTCTGTAAATCCGTGAGTAAGTCAAAAGCTTTGCGGCCTAAACTAAGCGAGAAGGCCATGTCTTCCCAAACCCCAAAACTAAAAAGTTTATTTATAGAGTTTAATCAAATATTCACTCTGTTTTACGTGAAAAATAGTACAATGCAAAATTGAAAATCAGTTTTTTTATAAGTATTTCGTTTATTATGTGTTCCGAAGCGCTGCGACCTTGGACTATCATCATGGTCGGCTGAGCGAAGCCAGACTGCTTTATATTAATTGTTTTGCATACATATATTCCATATGATGGGTAAAATATGCTGAACTTCCCTTAAACTAAGATAAAACGATTTGTTTTAATGTTTTCACTTGATAAATGAGTTGCATTGCTGTTACGTGTACGTCCCAATTTTGATTTATGATCTTGGATTAAAGAGCAGGAAGGATTATTTTTTGTATGGAGGCACTATTTCTACAATGGATCTAAAAATATACAATTATAATTTCAAGAATTTTAATTTTGAATGCAATGAATAGGTGAAGAGTCAACGCTTTCCTTTATTATTCGAAATAGTGTGATTAATTTTTGTTATCTAAAATTATATATTTATATATACTTTTTACTATTTTTAAAAATAATTACTTTAATCAAACTTTTTGTTGAGAGATTTTACAAATGACGAACTGTATGAGCGGAAATAACTATAATACTGATTAAACGAATACGTTTCGTTTTCAGTACAAGACAAAATATCACATTATTCGAAGATTCTGCAACTTTCCCATTCTGCATTCTCGAAAAAGTCCATTCAGAGATAAATTCGAAAAATCTCTTTCCAAGAAATTAAACTTGAAAGTGTAGCTGCAAATGGTTGGGTAATTCCATGGAGTAGATTTTCTTTTGATGAATGAAATGAGTCAGAAATATTCTACAAGCAAAACGCCATCTTTCCAGCAATTTACTTTAAACAAAACAAAGAATTCTTTCCAAAAAGTACCAAAAAAAATGAAAAAGAAACATTCGCGAGCGTTTTTCTCTTTCTTCTGTTTGCTAGACTAAAGATTTTACAGACTTTGTCTTGAATATATAAAAGTAAAGAATAACCTGAATTTTAAGAAAAATAGACGTGTACATTATTTATTTATTCATGAATTTACTTAAGGCCTTTATAAAGAAGATTTTCTACAATCGATCTTCTTACCTTGCTTTCATTACTTTGATTGACAAGAAATTTCTTTATAAATTTTGGAGCATAATAAAGAAAGGATCACAATTTTTTTTCTCTTAAAAAAATAAGTGTCTTTTATTTACACATTTTTTTAAATTTATTTTATCATATCATTTTAGTGTCTCCATATTTTAAAAATAAAACGCAAGACGAAATAGCTAAACAACGAATACATTTCTATTTAAACATAAAATAAAATTCACCACACACACATAACTTATTTGAATTCTGAAGATTAAAATAAATAATCCTTATAGAAGCAAAAGAGAGATGTAAGCTGCAGTATTTATAAACATTGCACAGTGGGCTCTGTTTTTTTTAAAAGGGGTCTCAGGGGTGTTAATTTAGGGGCTGAAAATACAAACAATTTCCAAATAGTTATAATTTTTTGAAATGATAATTAAATAATTCGAATTTTTTATACATTATTTATAAAGGAATGTGGTTTCAAAAAAAATACAAAATGTTTAAATATAAACAGAATTTTAAAAAATTATAAGCACATATGAAATTAAGAAATATTTCTGTAATAAATATTAAGTAATTTTTACGTTGCGCATGCTATTTTCTTGCGGGGCCTAAAGAGGCGTTATAGATAATTATTTCCATTTTTAAATTATTTGACGGAGTCTTGAAATTTTGTAAGCGGATTCCTTTCCTGGAGTAGATTTCCGCTACAAAATTGGTTTTGTGAAAATCGACCCCCAAGTGGCGTTGCAGAGAATTAAGAGGCGTTATATGTAATTATCTCCTTTTTTAAACTATTAGACGTAAAATCTTGAAATTGAGAGTAAGCAGATTCCATTCATTGAGTAGAGATCTGCTATAAGATGGGTTTTGTGAAAATTGCTTCCTAAGTGGTGTTGCGGGGGCTTAAGGAGCATTATAGATAATTATTTCTATTTTTAAACTATTGTGTGTACAGTCTTGAAATTTGATAAGCAGATTCCTTTCATGGAGTAGAATTCCGCTACAAAATAGGTTTGGGAAAAATTGAACCCTAAGGGGCACTGAGGGGGATTAAGGGGCGTTAGATAAATATTTTCGTTTTTCAACTATTAGACCCACCTGCTTGAAAATTAGAAGGTATGTTCCTTTCATGGAATAGAGTTCCTCTAACAAAGAATTTTGCAAAAACCGACCCCCAAAGGAGTGGGTTTGCGAGGGGTTAAGGAGAGTTATAGAAAAATTTCTGTCTTTGAATTTAACCCATTTACTTGAAATTTGTTAACCACGTTTCTTTAGTTGAATAGAGTTCCACTAAGAATGGATTTTACGGAAATCAACTCCACGGGGAAGCGGGTAAATTATTGGGGCATATTGATAGACAAAATTCCCGTTTTCGAACTACTAGGACTACAATAATAAAATTTGGTTTGCATGTTTCTTTTGTTGAATTGAAATCCGCTAAGAATTCTCTCAACGGGGTTACGGGGCGTATTGATGATAAAAATTCCGTTTTTGCTCTATTATATTTAGACATAAAATTTAGCACGCATGTTTATTTTATGGAGTAGAGATCCACTTAAAGTTGCTTTGGCGGAAATCCACTTGATTATTGGGTTAAGGGAGCGCAAAAAATCTTTCTACTTCTATTTCAGATATTAATAGAAATTAGAAATTCTATCCTTTTTATATCAAGAGGCGAGAGTTACAGCTATAAATATATTTTTCAATACAATCGAATTCTGAATGCTAGATATCAATAATTAATATATATATGTAAACAGTATATATTTATACAACATCGGGAAATACCCAGTGAAGCGGGTGGGTAACGGCTAGTATATGTATATACATGCCATCGGTACTACCACTTGAAGTAGTGTCATGGGATTGGGCCTAGAAATACAATATTTTAAACATTAATTTATATATTTAAGTTTCTATTTGAATTGTTGCTTTCTAAAATTATTCGATCTAAGAATTTATTTTGTCTTAATTGTGTTCTTTTTCCATGAGTACACCTGTTAAGCGTCACCATATATATGTATTTTAAACCAAACCACAAATTGTTTTTTATTAATATTAATATTAAATAGATAAGTTTCTCTTAATTTTTCTGGTCAAAGAATAATATTTAAATATTTTGTTTATTGCTTATTTTCATAATAAATGGTGTAATCGAACTAAATAAATTAGCTTTATATTGGATAAAAATTGACAAAAAATCTAAACAAATATTTAAAAATACTTGCAAAAAAAAATATACTAAATCGTTAAAAAAAATTAAATGTCTTGTTTTCTATTTACTTCACGGAATAATTATAGTAATAAATTAAATTTCCTTTTCTGTCTTTCTAAAAATTGTCACCTTTAACTATTTTTTCAATTTAACTTAAAAGTTATAATATAAATTAACAAAATATATATTATATGATACGTAATAATAGAAATAATACAAATATATTTAACAATTATTGAAATTTTCGGACACATATACATATAAGAAATACATTAATGTGGATAAATCTAACACAAAATTTGAGCTAACATTTAAAATAAAGAACATTCCATATTTTATTTGACTAAATATAATGTTAAAAAAAGACTTCACAACTAGAGTCACGCTTTGTTATGAAGACAGAAGCTTTTATTATTTTTCATTTCTAAAATCAGAATATTATATAAAGGTGATAATATATGAGTAGATATATATTCCCCAGGCTGACGTAAAAAGTTGCTGATAAATGTTGCTATCTACACACTTCCACATGATTGCCGAAGTTTTATCCATTGGTACACCAATAAGTCAATGTAAAAATCATGAAGCCATGTGAAAAAGACCTGCTGAACTTCGACATTGGTTTTGAAATGATGATTTTCTAAATGCTTCTCAGAGTATTATTACATTTATTCTGCCAATGAAACTACATGAAATATAATCTTTCCTTTCACTTTCATCAGCCATTGATGGTTTGATTTAATTTTTTTTATTAACATCGTACTTATGAGAAACGTGAGGGTTGTTGGCGAATGGACTTTTAAACTCCGGCCAAGTAATGAGGACACCTGAGGTGGCATCCCCTCTCCAAACTGCAAATCCACGCCAACGGCTGATTTAACGTACATCATCAAACCCTCTACACGCAGGGCATTCAGTGGCACCAAGCCCAGAACTCATTACTTTACAACCATTAGTCGACATCACTCGCTTACCATGGTTACACTTGACCATCAGGGACGTCTTAAGGCATGAGCCATTTGGGCCCGGGCCTCACTATCGGTGGAGGCCTAGTTTCGTTTTGGTCTATGTCTTAATAAGATCATAGTCTGGATAATTTTAATGTGGTCAAATATATTATTCCCGTACATATTCTCTGAAAAGCAGGGAATTCCAAACTGCGTGTCCACTATAAAAAGTGGTAAGACTGTATTATTGTGTGATGACCGTTGTCCACACATGTCTAGACCTAGACTTAATACCGTAAGCAATCATTCAACTCATTTAGTTAAAATGCGGCCATCGGTCGAGCCGGTCTAAGCCTAGGTTTTTGAGATTGTGAATCGTCAACATTTATTTGCTTCAAATTACCGTTTAAACGAATATTTGACAATGTATGCTATATACCGTCTATTTTTCAAGATATTGGGTAGGTTCTACTTTTGCATAGGGCCCCAAAGAATCTGAAGACATCCCTGTTGACCACTATGATTTTCAGCAAAAAAGAGTTTTCTTTAGACGCAATATAACCCATACTTCAATCATCAACCATATTTTCGTCTATGTGTCTTCATCTTTTAACTGAGATTTCAGCTTGTTACCACAAAACTAGCTCCCTCTACTGGCAGCATATGAATACTGTTATAATCTCTACCGTCAAGATGAGGGATTTAATTCACAAAGGGTAATTAGTGCACCCAACAGAGCTCTTTTCTTTTCGAAATACCCTCATATTTTTTTTAATAAAACTACCATGACTGGAAATAAGATAAAAAAATTTAATTTACGTTTTAAGTGCAATGGATGTACAATTAGTCAAATGATCTCGATACTTACAGTTTTTCGAATATTTTGTCCACTTCATCTCTCCCGGCTAAATTTCTGTAGAAGCTGAAAAATACTTCACTGGAAAACTTTTCCGAAGGTATTGTGTCGTTCTGAAAAGAGTCCATAAAATTCGACTTTTAAGCAGTTTTCATATGTAATTTGAATTTTAATAAATAAATAATGAGATGACACAAACATTAAAGCTAAGAAACGTTAGTAATCTATTACATCTATTCATTTATTGTCAAAAATATTTATGAATTTTAATTAGAAAAGCTTAATGTTTTTTAAAACACGTGCACAGATTATTTCACTGTACGTGATGCTCTTAAAGAGTTTGCGTGTCTTAGTTTCATACTTTGTAATAATAAAATAACATTGAAAAAAATAATTCTGAGGTACATAAGGATAAGATATTATAAGAAAACAATGAGAAGTTAAAATCTGTGATAAAAGGATGGGAATGTGTCTACTAACTGGTTGGTTGGTGTCAGTTCCTTTGAGAAGTCAAATGGATCCATGCGCGGAAATCACAGCTTTTGCTAATTACACAATTTTTTCACTATACAGCTCTCCTTGGAAAGGAAATGCCCTCAAGCTTTGCAGAACTGCAAGTGTTTGAAGGACTGGTGAATATGGGTTCAAGAGAAAGCTCCGTTTCAGGGCAGTTTCTACAACTTCTATATGATCTGGTACCATCCTCATTAATTTTCATTCCTCTAAAATGGCGGGTTCTCAATCTAGTAATGGTCTTTGTAATTTTTCTCTATTTGCATTAAACTCACATATCTGATGGTCTTTCTTAATAGATTTTTTCCTGAGTCTATATCTGGCAATGACATTAGCATCTTCATGAGTGCTGGGCAGGAGTTGTTGAGATTTCTTGCCTTTTTATCCAGATCACCAATTTGAATTATAATATCTATAGATCTGAAGATGTCATTTTTATTGTTCAGGTGTACTTAAAATTGTTTGTTCAATTGGTTAAGAGACTAAAGCAAGGATGACTGATGTAACATCATAAATATACATTAAAGTTTAAATATTCTTGTCAAACTTTAAGTGGTAAATTCTGTATTATTCATTCGAAAATTATTTTGAAATATAAGCTTCTATAAATGTTTAGAAGAATCAAAATAAATTACAGACAACGTTCAATCTGATGCAGTACAGTAAAAAGTGGGGAAAATTGCTGTGAATGCTCAAATAATACAAATAGTTAAAACATTTCAAAAAGAAAATGCAGCACTATCAAAAATTGTAATAACACTGAAAAGATAATAATAGTTGATAAAGGATAAGACCTACTTTTCCTGATGGGAAATTGCACGCCTCCAGAGCTTTTTCCACTCGCTTCTTGTCATCTTTGTGTTGGGCAAACATTTTCACGATGCTGAAAAGAATAAAAAATAGATTTTATTGCATACAAGAAGGAATACTTATTCTTAAAGATGAAGCTGTATTTATATGTATGAAAAAATATCTACATATTTTAATAAATAACTTCTTTCTAACTATAAAATGGAATTACTTTCTGAATAATGAATATGTCAAAATTCTTCTGCGCTGCTTAAATTTTGAGTATCCCTACGCCTGTGCGATATGATTATTATTTTAATACACAGAGTGTTCTAAAAGTAACAATCCATTTCCATAAAAACTCTAATGCATTATTTTCTTTTACAGGTGTTTGAAGGAATGCTCTCCTCAGAACAGCGTTTCTCAAACTGTGGGCGCGCCCCCCTAGGGGGTCAAAAACAAAAGAATATTAATTAAAAATACATATTAATTTACTGAAAGTAAACACAAACAAAATACAAAAAATAAAATACACATTTATACTGATATAATACACTTGAAAATGTATCAGTATTACATAATATATTCTATGATCAACTTAACAATACTAAGTTAAAAATAAGTTTAATAATTACTAATGACCCCATGAGAGTGTCATATATAAAATTATATAGACAAATTAACACTTATCTTGATAATTTGTACGGTTTATAATTAATCTTTTAACTGCCGATTAAAAGTTACGCGATTCGCTCCCCAGTGCCATCGTTTTCCCCGTAGGCGCGCTTATGTGATGTATTGGAGAGAGGAGGGGGAGAAAATAAATAAATAAATAAATCCTTTGAAACAAGTAAATCCTTTGCAAACGCTGTCAAGGTCATTTTATTACATTTTCAAGTCCTCGTAATAATTTTATGGATAGCAGTGCACAGAAAAGATCGTACTTCGTAAAGACGTACATATACGTCCGAGACAGCTAACACTTTGGATGATTGAAACGTTTATATACGCCGGTGACCCATAAGAGGTTAATGTCGAATTTTAGTTTTAGCATTAAAGTACAGTAATATTGAATTCAATACATTGTTATTATGAAGGGTGGCGGGATGAAAATTATGATTGTGTGAATATTGGGTCGCAAATGTTGAAAGTTTAAGAAGCACTGCCTTAGAAGATAGAATAGGCATATCGTTTCCTGGAAACTGGGTGGTAAAACATATGAAGAGGGGTTCAGCTGTCAGTTGGAAAGCAGCCACCAATAAGGGCGAATATCAGGCAATTTGTGAACAAATTCAGGTAAAGTCTCTTGACGGTGTCGTCAGATGTTGATGGTCGTCCAAGACGTTTTTCATCCACCACAATTTCGGTTCATCTGAATTTGTTCACAGTAACCCGATATTGGCCCTTGTGGGTGGCCGTTTTCCGTACTTTCGCTGGTACAGTTGACACACCTCTTCTCTATGTTTTACAATCTAGTTTCTAGGAAATAATCGCTATTATTTCTTCTTAGGAGAGCATTTCTTCAAACACCTGTGGAAGAAATCAATACATTAGTATTTTCATGGGAAATGATCGTTATTTTTGGAGCACCCTGTACTTTCGTCCGATTAATTCCTACTTAATGATTTCTTTTTCTTAAAAAAATATTTAATTACAATCTAATTATTAATTTTTTTTGAATGAATTTCTTAAGTTTCAGGTATAATTTCTAGCAATGGTTGTGTAGGAATTACTTACTCGAGAGAACAGTCTCCGAGAAGACAATTTATTGAGACACAAAAGGAAATTATAAATACATGTTGGTCCCTCATTTTCCCTCCCTCTAAGAAGATTTCTTGAGAATAAACGAGAAGTATATATGAATATAATAAAAAAATAAATTCCAAACAAAAGTGGAAAAATAAGAATAAAATTAAACACGTATATACAAAAAAAAGAAAGATAAGAAACAGATGCTGTACGAATAATGAGAGCTAAAATTTCTTAGATAAGTAATGAAGTACCAATGCGTACTGCCTATAAAAGGGTGGACAACATAGCATAGAAACAATTAATGCAAACAGTCTTAGAGGATAAACACAAGGTAACGATCGATAATTTTTCCCTTTTCTTGTTCTTTCATCTATTATATTTTTGAAAAGAGAGCAAGAAAAGAAAAAAACACAAAGAAGAAGCATTGAAGCCTCACAAAAGGAGGAAGGGCACGACGACGAACCTCAAGCAAACAAAAAAAGTACGCGTGTGATTTGGGGAGGTAGAATAAAAACTACGTACTTGTCCCTAAAAGAGCTTTGCAAATTATAATTTTAAAAATTGCACTTTTCGTAGCTAATAAAACAGCGACAAGAAAAACTTCTCGTTGAGAAGGTTTCACAAATGATTTATACTTATTTCACTTAATGATTACATTTAATTAAAATATAATTAGATAATCGTAAGAATTGATAAATTAGATAACTTTGCGTTACATTTAATTTACATTAAATATTAAACTAACAAAGATTCTTCCTTTCTGTAATATTTTAATGAATAACACAATGCGAGAAAATTCCTTCATCTTTTTCAATTTGCATCTGAAAGCTATTTTGTTGAATAATTTATTTGACGATTAATTAAATCCGCTTAAAAATACACAATAAATCTTTCATGGGGAGCTTTTAGATTGTTTCTTAAACTAAATAGAGCAGGCATTCCGCAGTCTAATTTCGTTACTTATTCTCTAAATTACTTTAATAACAATAAAAACAACACAATTTCCCTTAAACGTACTTTTTTTTAACAAAAAAAAAATCTTTTGTATATTTTAAATGCAATTGTTAATTTCCTACTTCACCGTTAGATTTCTAGGTAGTTAATACAAGTGCATAAAACATATACTGAAATTTTATTAAATATTTATAGTTTTTAAAGCAAAGATTTTAATACAGAATACATATCTTTATGTTAATATTTAAGGAATAGGAAAATAAACTTGACAGTGTAACTTGTTAAGAGAAAAAGGCAAATAGTTTTGAAATATTCCCGAATCAAACAGAATTGTATTAATTCAAAAAATAATTTTGGCACTTGTTGTCAAATCTCTACAGTAAATCCTCCTTCAGAACAAGCTTCTTCTCCCATCTTCAGCGCACTTTGGCAGGCAAAGTGTCATAATCGCGAACTCGTGGACAGTATTGCCGTGTCGTGAGATCGAGTCAGGATGCATTTGAAGATCCTTCCACGTAGAGGGGCTATTGTATGTTAAATCTGTCAAGGCTCAGAGTCTTAAAGGAGGGAGGAAGGGAGGGGAGGGGGATGCTAGCTTTTCTCGACATGTGTCGTCCTCGTCACTTGATCCAATTTCATAATTACCACGACTGTCAATATTAATTATAGTGTAGTCTCGAAATACAACATTAATAAAATTATGTCTTACATTTCAACTTATTTACTTGTAGAATGTACCGTACACGCCTTCATTTGTCTTAATTATGAATTTTGTATTCATCATGTTACGTTTCAGAAATATAAGTTCATTCACGCATTTTGCAGCATTTTTACTTCATGAGCATCAATTCTAACTTTTATTATTTCACACAACTTACTGATCTATTTCTTACATTATCTGAGAACACTTTTACTTCTAAAACATGTTGATTTTTGTTCAAATTTACCTCTCGTAAAATTAACTTCTTAATTAAGATAAAGCTTTTTCAGGGGTAAATCAAGCTTAAACATATGTATTTAATGGAAGAAAGAGTCCCTTTTTCGAATGTTTACAACTTTTCCTTCTTTAGAAAGGTGAATAAAGATAGCATATTTTCCAAATTTTATGCCAACATTTCTGTAAATTAAATTTGTCTTACATCCCTGTTTCTGTATTTAACTGGTTTTGAAGTCGGAAAAAGAGGCATAACGCATCCATATTAACGAAAGAGCTCTCCGGTAAGAATTCGATTTAATGAAATCTTGCTGCAAATACCATCGTAAAATGGAGGGAAAACGTTAAGGAGGAAATGGATGTAATTAAAACCTACTGCGGAGTCTTCGGTTGTCTTCTTAAATCACGACTCTCTGCCACTTCTTGCCAAACAGCTTACGAAATTCCGCTCATCTCCACCATTTTTCTCTTTTAAAAGAACATCAGCGGAAATTTCAAGGAAAACGCCATCGAAGATCAGTTCCAAGAATAAATTAGTCATTTCACTTTCAAAACTAGCCATCCACAATGAATATGAGATATGTACTTGACATATTTCAGTTCATTTTGTGTTTCGCTCTGGCGGCTGAACAATGAATTATGCATCGACTTTGAACTGGTTTCACTTTTCTCTCCAAATGGATTCTGAATAAAATTTTAAAATCGCTTTTATGGAATGGAAGTTTCACTTCTTTTGCTAGAATCGTGTTGTATACATTGTAGAATGTTTGGAGGACTTTGAAATACTTTGTTCCAGTACGTTCCGATATGAAGTGTTTACTTACACAAGCATTAGAAAATATTTAAGATTTAAAATAAAAGAAATTTCAAAAATCACTGATCATTTCAGAAGTAAAAATAAACCACACAAGAGGCATTAATATGAAGAGACGAGAAATGGAAAAACTAAAATTATTATATAACTCTTATATTTACTTCCATCTTATATATTTTTATCTGAATCACATTATTACGTAATACTATATTTCAAAAACGAAAAAATCTCATTTCATTTCACATTGAAAGATTTAAAACTATATTTCGACAGATTTATTCGTGTCTCCCCGCTAAAGGGATTAGGCATTGAATTTTTTGACAAATTTACTGGTGAATCCTAAAACAAGAATACCTTAATAGCTTACATGGGCTTTATTAATCTCAGGAAACTTTCTCCTAAGACAAGCAATTTCTAAAAATATCTAATATTTCCCTTCATTTGAACTCGTGACTATAATATTTCAATTACATTTCCCCTTTTTGAATGTATAAAGTGATAATTTTAGTTCTTGCTTGGCACTTGAGCAGAGAGGACGCTCATCCCTGTCTTCTGATGTTAATGTATGTTTGTGCTTTGACCATGAATGTCATTAAAATTGCAACATCATGAAGGAAAGCAAATACAAAAAAGCTATTTATTGTACATGAACAGTATGAGCATGAAGACAAAATGATTAAATTTTCAAGCAGTTTGGCGGTTTACAGGGATGCAAAATTAATAGAAACAGCTGCCAACCCTGTTAGCTAAAACAGCCCTTACCCGGTTAGGCCTGAAGCCAAACTGGGCTTGGATGACAGAAAGGGGCAACTCATTCCATGCTGCCTCTCCGTGCCGCCCTTCATCAAATGTATTAGCTGGTGAGGAGGGGAACGTATTAGCTGGCTAATCTTCCTGATGTTTTTAATGACAGACCTGGAGACCGTGTAGGTCAGGAAAAAATCGAACACCTTGTATATCAAGGAAGGTCAGAACATGATGTGCAATATAAGGTTTTTCTGTATCTTGCTGGAAGATGGCATTTGGCTGGTCTCGAAGGTAGAGCACAGTCACTGGACATATAAGATGTCCGAAAGATACTAGTTCAAATTACCGTCGATCCAAGCTAAAGATGTCAATGGCTGCGCAAACTATCGCCCTACGTTTAGCCACGTCGATATTGAATGCAAGCCGGTGACGAACTCTCTCCTTGGAGCCTCGAGACACGTATACGGCCATTAAAATACTACACGCAGTACCAAGACTCGTCTAAAAAGACGACGCGCCACTTCTGTATCCAGCTTTATTATTCGGCATACCAGAGTCGTCATCTTTTTTATGCTACATTGTCGAAAAAATCCGAAGTGTTAGTCACCGTACTGACTGTCCACACTGCTGCAAATGTCGTCGCACCCTACGGGTGAATATTGGGCGTATTGCAAACATTTCCAATTTTTTGACTAATGGTTCGTGATATGGTTGTACGGTTTTGTAGGGTCAAACTCGTAATATGTCTGTCCTCACCGGCGTTAGGCATGGAAAGGTGCGAAAATCCTGCAGACCATTAGTATGAACCTCACCAACCTATTGATTCCATATTTGCACGATAGTGATTAGATTTCGACCAGCGTGGTGGGTGATATCATGAAATGATAACTCACATTCCTGCGTCTATCGAATTTCGACACTTGTTGATAAGCATTTCTTCTGATTCGAAGCATAATACGATATTGTGAGTAAAGCTCACCCTTACAAAGCGTTTTCAGAATGAGAAATACACTACAGAACTTTTATTTTATGCCGTGCTTCAGATGTCGTTTCTTCCTCCTGTGTCATCTAAATTGACTGACATTGGCAAATCCTAACCTCTTCTTTTTTGTGATTTTGACGTTCATCAGATCATTCCTTCCTAGTGATGCAATTTTAATGGTCTGTAGTGAATAACTCTATCATTAACAGAATAAGCATTTTGAATTCAACGAAGTTTTGTATTTTTATTCTTCTTTAAATTTACTTTTAACTTAACGAATTATTGTGCTTTGATACTTTTGGAAGCTGCCCAAAGAATATTGTTTTAGTTACCAATAAATTGTACCTGAACACACACACATATTTCAAATGCCCGTTTTCTCCACTTAAAAAATAAATTTTCCAAAATATATTATAATAGCTGTAAATGTATCGTATAATTCATATCGAATTAAAATTAAACTCACGCAGAAGCAATTTTTTATAAATCCATCAATATACTACCATAATTTATATGTAATGATACATTAAAAAATTGAAATTAAATCAAATTATTAAGTATTCCGCCACAGTTGTGAGGTTGCCATAATTTGGTAAATTGTTCGGTCAAAAGTTGTTTTTTCCGTAAGACAGCGGACTTGATGAATCTTAATTGAGGCCACCAGAAACACAAACACAATCGTAGGGAATGTTCATAAATGACGGAGTGAGACAAATAGCCGTTGGACCTAAGACGACTATTGTTTAAAGTTTCGTTAAAATTTTATCGAATATATTTGACACTTAGAAACCATACGTTTCAAAAATTAGATTTAAATAACAAGAACGACACTCGAGTTTTTTTTTAGTTTTCACATTCTTTTAGGTGGGCTTCTTACGAGGTGCCGGCGGGAAATGTTACTTGAAGGACTTTTAATCGTTTCGATATTTGTACTCCTGACATCACTTGCAACCTTCAATCCCTCAAATGCTTTGAATTACATTAAGTTTCATGCAAGGAGCATTAGGTGAATTTGGGGGCCTTTTCACTCATCATTTAGCATTGTAAAGAATATAGTTTTGAAAACATAGTATTCTGAATTCATTCGACTCTTTTATAAAAGTCACTCATTAAAATTCAGAAAGGTTTTTTTTTCCTACCCAAGTTGCGTTGAAATGAATTTTCAGTCTGGCAACTCTACAGTGGCGCAGTTCATAAGCGGAGCATCCTCGACAAACGTTTCATTCGAATGGAAAAGTCTACCCCTTGAGAACAAAAGCAAAACAAAAAAAGAGGCGAAGTCTAATTGAAAAGATGAGAAAAAGAAAAGGGGGAAAAAAATTCAATTCTCGGATAAGAAAAAAAAGTTCTTTTTTTTTTCGGTGAAATTCGTCCTCTCTCAGGTTGATCAGTGCGCAAATCCGGAATTGTCTTTGGGGAAGCGGATTTGCGATTTACGCACCATGAAAAAAAGAAAAAGGGGGGGGGGGGAGGATCTCGGCGGATGCGACTCGACTTCCATCTTCGCGCAGTGCCTAGAGGCGTCTGCCATTTTGGATCTCCCGCGAATTCGAACGATACTTTGTATCAACTGAAATACTTCGACTGCCGGAAAAAGAAAAGGTTCTTAAAAATCGGTTCAAAAAATTTCAGAAACATTTCCAATGAAATCCCAGGTGATTATTGCTTTGGGTTTTTTCTTTTCTAAGCTCACAAAAACGTCGAAAATAATATCAATTAAAAATAAAAAAAGTTAGCGAAATAGTTTCAATAAAAAGAAATGACACTCAGGATTCCATTTAATCACATACTTTACACTTTTAAGACTCTAATTATTGTAAGTTTCCTAAGATATGCTTTAACCTGTTCAAATTAATTTTCAATGTCTCAAGTATATGTACTTCACTTTTTCCGATAGTCACACGTTTTAGATTTTCATCATACTCGTATCTCAAGATCATAAATGATTTTAGTATGTTACTTGTAAAAAGAGTTTATTCAATACTACAAAAAATCTTGTAAGCACAGAAAGTATTCTTTTTTTCCTCCCTTAAAATTAAATATTTCTCTCTTGCATAATTATTTTTTATATTATATTTTGCTTGAATATTCAACAAACAGAGAATCATCCAATTATAAATGCATGCAATTTTAATTTGTACTTATCTTAATTATCAGTAAACCCATAACCATTGAATAAACATATAAAACTTAATTTTCGAGCAAAATCAAGTTTTATCATGTTTAGTTTAGTTTACATAATAAAGGAAACATATAAAACTGTATAGAAAATCATACAAAATTAAGTAACTTATTTGCACTGACATTATAATAAAAGTAATTTTAAGAAATAGATAACGCTATTTTTTTTACTCCTCGAAATGGATCTACCCACCTGTTCCCTCCTTTAAAAAATGTACGTATTATATTATTTAATTCCATTTGGTATGAAGCATATTTTAAACTTAAAATAACTCTGCTTTTTACATACTCAGAATAATAAGGTAAACTTGGCAATTATAGGCACCTAAAAACTTAACTGGTGCCCATAACACTAAAACACTTTCCATTTTTCTGAAATTATGGTATGTCAAACTTTACTGTATGGTCTTTCTAACGGTATATGAACCAATCTCTAACTCTTGTTGCTATATATATATATAAAGAAGCTTCGCAATAAATTCTGAAATTGCCCATATTTGACTAATACTTTAGGTAATATGGGCACAATCATGTCGGAAATACAGGCAGGGAGCATTGCCAAAAAAGATAAGAGAAACTGTCATCTCTAAATTTATCTTTGCCAAACAGAAATGCATTTTTACACAAATAACATGTTTGGCAAATGATAAGAAGTAAAATTAAACTGTTGTTATTGACTAAACAGTAACCCCCCCCCCCCCGAAAAAAATATCCAAGGGAATTTTATATAAATTAAAAATAATTGAATGGTGAAAATCAGATAAACTACTAAACACAAATTATTACATAAGGAAAAATAACATTTAATGAAGACTCCCACTTGTATCATACGCCCTACATTCATTACAATAGAAGGAGTCACCCTCTAACTCGGCGCATTCCTAATAGAACCCGGATGAACAAGAGCCACAACAATGCACCCTTTCTTGTTCTAGATTTTCATTATAATAGTTAGCACCCCAAACAGGATAAATGCAGGATGCATTGCGTTTGCTGGCACTTGTTGTTGCTCTGCGTCTTGCTCCTATACTTTCTCTTCGATCACCGTTAACAATTCTTTTGTTCGTAGAAGCTAGACCTGTACTTGCCAGCACTCTTGCAACATTCTTACGTCTTCTGCGATTTTCGCAAGTTGTTTTCAGTGTTAGAATCGGACTCAGCTCCTCCAAAGGCGATACTAAGGTTTGCTTCGTATGAATGGACACGGAAACAAAATAAAGACTTGGGGTCTAAAATTTAAATATTAAAGTTTACTTTAAAGAAAAATAATTTAACTAACAACACTCAGGACAGAACTTCATTCCTTCGCACCCGACATAGAATGAATTCCTTTTAAACCCCAAGGAGGAAGAGGATTCTCTGGCGCCTTTCGGCCACACCATAAATACTTCGCATTCCACGCCCCAAGGGGGGGGGGACTAACCATCCCCTATAGCAGGTGGTTCACTTCGGACACTTACAGAGATGTTGCTGACTGAGAGGATTCAGTAGTAACAATAGATGAGCCATCTGCTGTTGTAACTTGGCCTAAGTTATTATAAGAAATAAGTTTATGGAAGGAAGATGAACTCAAAGAACGTGGAAAGGACGATACGAAAGGACGGTATGGGAGTAGGTTTGAAAAGTATAACTTCATTAAATGAAGTACTGCCCATATTTCCCTTAAGCTTACTGCCCATATTTGTTCTGTGGTGACATTATTCAATAGTTGGTATTACTGCTAACGAAGTGAAAAAGAACAAAACGTCCACTGCCGCCAACAGATACCATACTCGGTTAAGATTGCAGCCATTTAAAGGTTTCATGCAAAATAAATTAATTTTGCGTGTTAAATCTAAAATAAAATGACTGAAATATAACAACCCCAATTTGAAATATCAGGTAGTTGAACTTACTTTAGAAATGGTCTTGCACTTCTGTTTGAACACAACAGAAGTGCACAGCTACACAAGTAAATCACATAGTCGCCATGACACTTGAGCGTTGCCAATGTCGCATTGTCAAGGCACCAACTCAAAATCATTACGTGCAGTATGGATGTTTGCTTAAATGTGCCTACATTTGTCAAGTTTACCCTACTAGAGTTTTTGCTACTTTTTACTTAATTATCATTTACTTATTATTTATTACTTTTTATTAGTTTATTTTCTCCCTTATTATTAAAACAGAATTTTTGTATTTTACATGTTCTTTTTTATTTTAACTAAAACTCCAATGATTGATTGCAAAAACACAGATTTCGACACCACAGACTCGGTTCAACTATGTAATTCAATCTTAAAGCTGAATTAACAGCTCAAATTTAAAATTGGCCGTCTTTATAACCCGGCTATTTTATACAATAAACTGAACTGAGTTAATTTATAAGAGTGCATTTGTGCATTTGCATTTTCCTAATTACTCTTTTATTTTATTATTTACTTTCACTTCTTATCTTATTTCATTCGCAAATTTAAAGCAAAACGGAAATGAAAAACTGGAATCACAATAATTTAATGCAAATTATTTCTTAAGACACCCCGTCAAAAAATAAAAACGCAACACCGCGAAAGATAGCACTCATAGAGAATGGTGACAATTGAGAGGGAAAAACAGAATCCAATATAAGAAATTAATTTATTAACAATGCAAATTATAACAATGCAATCAGCGAAGACACCAAGAGATCATGGGACTGTAACTTCGCACAGAGAACGACAATACAAGTATCAACAAGTCTTGGAACTTAGTCAATGAGCTCACAAATTGTGGTACGCGAGATTGACTATCATTTGCTCGTAACCAGTTGCTACAGTTCGTCCTCTAAGCACGATCGGTGGTGGTGGTAAACACAAACGATGGCCATTCACGTCTTAGTTATGCTCAATAGGTTAAAGATTAGGGGGAACTCTATTGTTTAGGAAAGTCCATGAGTACCTCTTGCAAGGTTTGTTAAATAATGTGCATCGTGGATTTTATAATCGAATTATCTTATTAATGCATTTTTTGATTATTATTTCTTTTACATCCCATTTAATTTTAAGTAGGGATCCATAGTTTTGTGCCTAGAAGTGTCTATTTGAAGCCTTAAACATATTTTAACTCCCAAGTTCAGTTCTTAAATTGTATTTTCAAATTTATATTTTGAGGCACCCATTTTTGTTTTGGTTTTATAAATCAATAGCAAAGTGGATAATATTTGTGTTGTACACAGCATGGTTACTTCCTTTCAAGTTCTTGCTCTTTAGTTTCTTCATTTATGAACAATTTCCCAATGTTTAAATGAACAAATCAAAACTAATTGTCTAGCCACTGCTGAAAATAAGGTGATTAAATTACATTTCTAAGCGATACACGTTTCATGCTTTTTTGGTGATGTACTATCTTGCGGTGTTGCAGTGGTCGAGTAATCATATGATCACGGAGCCTTATTCAGCATTGTTTCCGTCGAACGATGTGTTCTAGTCCTGGTGCCACTAAAGACCAACCGTGTAAAGTGGCTAATGCAAGTTTAAATTTGCGGAATTTCAAAGTCCTCACGTGTTTAAGTGCTGTGGAAATATGGGGATGGGTGTCAGCCCAGGTCTTGTTTTTGTCATTTGAGCGTGTTGTAAAATTACGAAATGCATCGTCAATACTGTAGTCTTATGTCCCACTTAATTGAATCTGATTAATCTATATAGTTTCGTTACCAATATGTGAGCTGTACCAAGCAATTACAAATGTGTTAGTGGCAAAAGAAAAAAAATGACATCATTTTTGTATTTCGTGTTCCCCATTTATTAAAAGCACCCCAAGTTTTGCAATACTAAATTTATTGTTTTAACATAATTACTTCTCATTGAACCATGTCGGGTTTCTTTTTCTGTTACACACATTACCGTTGGATTCTTACATCAAAACATTTGAATTTAAATAAAAGAAAATACATCTATGCACACACACAGTTTTTTATTCGTTAACCTTTCCAATTATAAATAAGTGATAAGAATTTTTTTCAACTGAAAAACTATGAATAAAACACAAAATATATCGAGAATATAGAAAATACAATTATTCTGTAATATATCCTGCTTCCAAGGAAGACATAGTTATCCTGTTTCCCATGGAAACGCATGCAAATTATCTATGAACCTAACATGTCGTTATTGGAAACTTTTTGGTGAATGTACTTTATGTCCTTCGGTGTTAAGTTCCTTCTAGGTTTTCTTTCTTAAGATAATTTCGGAATAAGTTCTTTACTTTCAGCATGTTACTGTATATATAACGTATCAGAAATTAAAACAATAAATTGAATACTGGAAAATAGTCAAAAACGATCCTCTTTTGTGTTTGATCCTATCTCAGGTATACTTCACATTTTCCACAGATATGAAGCAAGTATCACTTATAATTTACTAAACTCTGAATACCGCATTGATTTCAAGAATGATGTTTATTATCTTGTGAGCTCTTATTTGTCTGAAATACTGTAAGAGGGCGGGAATAAAAAAAGACCTTGTGACCTCTCTCGAAGATCTTGTGATTATTACTGCACACCTCGTTATATCATATTGCACAAAAGATTATTGAAAACAATGAAATGACGAGCATCAAAACCTTCGCATTTTTAATTGGCATGGTTCTCTAAAAATACCGGGAATTATTAGTTTATCAATCTTAAATAGAATAAAATAGCATAAGAGAGTGGAGAAATATAAAAACAAAGGGGAAGGGAAATAATATGCTTTCAGATCCAATGACGAAATTGGCTCTTTTCTCTGAGGCATTATAAAAGATCTATAGACTACTTTAAGCACTTCTTGTAGGACAAAATTATTGTATCTATAATGGGTAAGTATTCTTTATTTTTATTATAAGCAAAAGGAAATATATTCAAAGCGCAAGTGGTGTTCAATTAATTATAAACAAGCCTCAATAATTATTGAATGGAATATTATTTGCTCTTTAATTCCCTTATTAAGGATACAGTAGCATTTATTTTTTGGTAATATACAGTTGGGTGTATAGTAAAAAACGCATTAGAAACGTTTTACTTAACTGATTATACATCAAACTCTTCTGTCTAATCATGTTAGGTAGCTTATTTTATTTTATCATATTAATCATTAGAGGATTTTTTTCAAAACGATGTGATACAAAAATAAGTTAAAGAAATATTTTAAAAAGTTATTAAAAAAAATAAACAAATCTGAATATGCGAAGTTACTTTCCTCATAAAACTCAGAATTCTAATATGTTCCAATAACAAAGTTTCCTTTCGAAAAGTGAAATGACAAGGTTTTGAGTGCGTCTCGCATCTAAAAAGGAAACATTTCTGTAGAAATTCAAATATATCATCGTAAAGTGCTCTCCAAACATCCCTATCATCTTGAAGTGTATGCGAATCATTATATTCGGAAGCTACACAGCGTTCCCTACGAAAAGCTAGGGCTCATCTATGGCAATGGCTATAAAAGAGAAGTGTGTTTGCTTTTTCTTGCTAATGATGAACAAGGGAACTGTCCCGGAACAGCTAAAGATGGCTGCGGGATGGGACCCGGGCCCTCACCCCTCGAATGTTTGTGAAAGGGAGCGCTTTTATGACGTCACTAGTGACGTCAAATGATGGCATCGATCCCGGGCGCTCGATAACGCGCGAAATGGGGGAGGTCCCAAGGACCTGGAATCGGGAGAAATGGAGTGATCAAGGAAGAGGAGAGGCGTCATCCAATGAAGCTTCGAAAATTGTTCGCAAAAAATATGTCTCTGGTGGGGTGTTGCCTGGCCCGACCCTTTCCACAAAAGCGAACATTCTTTATTGAAATGGACAGATATTTAGGGACTATGATTTTAGGTAGATGGCGACACCTTCTGTCGAGTGCCGAACACGGCAAATCTATTATAATAGTAGGAAGCGTAGAACAGCATTAATGAATATAATTCGTTACAAAACATTTGCGTGTATTCGCTTTATAACAAAAATCGGCGGAGATCGATTGATGAAGATAAGATTATGGTACCAAAGCTTCTGTTTTCTTAGCGAAACATTTTTTTTTTCGATACACATTCTTAATTTTCAGAATATTGATGTCAAAAAAGAAAATTGATGATGATGAGAGAAATGAAATATTTCAAACAATTTGTAAAAGTACATATACTGCTTTTTACTGAATGTACACAATTATCTGTCAGTATTCTGAAAGTTTTTCTCTCGTTTTCTTTGACACTTTCTTCTTGTATATACACGAGGTACAATGAAAGTACATTGTACAAGGAATCACAAATGACAGTGGAGAAAAGAGAGAGATAGGGGGTTCTAACATGCCTTGAAATATATTTGCTTTCAATTGCCTTTTTGTATTTTCTTTTTCTCTTTTAATGTCTTTTTCTCTTTAATCTAGAAACTACAACGGTATTATTGCTAATGATACTGGTAATGTTCACAACACTCCATTAAAATCGAAAGACTCAATTTATACATTTTTTTCCAAAAGATAGGAGTATTTAGAGGAAACATTTTTCTACGTCTTTATATAAACCTATTCAAAAATATGAATTAACACTTTTAAAAAAAAGTTAAAGTAATATTTCAAGGGAACTATACAAATAGCACGCTTTTACAGAATAAAAAAAAATTAAATGTATGCTTTTATATTTTACCGATACCACTTAGTGGTTGGACCGATATAATTAAGAAAAATAAATTATTACGTGGTAACCATTACGTTTCCGCGATGCTCGATCACCCCTTCAAAACTAATTATTTTTTGAATTATGAGAGGAAACAGCGTACAGTTTTGAATTCAATTTTTTTTTACGTATGGGAGGAATCCAGATTTGTAAAAAGTTTGATTTATTGCGAGGGTTCGTTTTGTCTTCAATGTTTTAAAAATTAGTAATTTTCAAAAGTACATCACACTCTTCAGTAAAATATTTATTTTTTAAAATAAAAAATTATATGTATGTGTGTTTCAGCTGTAATGTCAAACATTTTTTATATTGTCAAGTAGAACGTTTTTCAGAAAAAAGAAAAAGCAGATGGTTAAGACACTTATTTAACATTAAGGCACCGGTTGCTTAAACTCCCATCCCTCAGAAACTTCCTAAGAAAAATTTACAAATTTGAAATGCATGCTAATTGTAAGATACAAAATTAGACACGAGAAAAAAAAAGAAAAATCATATTTTATCAAGAATAAAAGTTGTTTTTTTGGAAGTTGATTTTATGGCACCCCATTAAATTTGAAGACCAATTTTTCAAATCATGATTTTTAGAAGAATTTTATTGTTTTAAAGAACATAAATAGGCTTAAAAAGTTATAATTATTAAATTCTCTTGTTATAGTTACTCTTGTTTTTGAAAAAAAAAATATATATATCATTTTTATAGAATTTAAGAAAAATTTTCAATTGCAAGAAAAACAACATAAAAAATGTATTGGAAAAAATAAAATTTTAATTGTATTGATATATTTCTTGATCCACCTGAAGTGTCACAAACCGCAAGATAAATTGCATAATTCGCCAATACATTAAAAATGACATCCAACTGCGAGGAAAACTGCGGAACCTGTTAGTGATTCCTTATTTCATGGACGATTCTACATGAACTCGTAATAATAACATGAACTCGTCGTAGGTAATAGGGGAAAATGAAAATACTGCTGAAAATAAAAATTTCGGATGAATTGATCAAACTGGCAAATAAATTTTGACGAAAGTTTTTTCTCATAACATTTTAAATCAAACGACTTGATGAACCAATAAAGCTCTTTCTTTCATCAAGAACAAATTTTCAAAAATATAACGATATAAGAAAAAAATGTTGAAATAATCTAGTAACTAAAGATATTTTTTAGGTATAGAAACATCATCTATAGGAAGGTCAATGCCAGATAATTATATATTTAATAACATATCCTTGTTGCCGCAAAAAAAAAAAAAAAAAAAAAAAAACGGCAGGTAGCCTTATATTTAGTGAAAATTCAGGAATTTATTATTTAAAATTTTTAAAGACATTTCATATCAAATTATAGCTCCATCCCATAGCAAAAAGTCGAGTTGTGAATGGTCTTAAAAAATCTCCCGTTTTAAGACGATGTTGACAACTATTTCACATAAAGAACTGTATCAATTGTTTTGCAATATTTCCTGCTTATGCTATAAATTCTTTCTTCAAATTCAGCTGTTTGAATTTCAGTAGAAAGAGTCAAAGATATTTGACTAACTTTATTTCATAGGAACTAAATTTAAATGCATTTACTTGATTTCAAAATGACGCATCGAATTTGTATTTACAAGCAATACGAAATAAATCTCGAATGAAACAGATATTAATTATGTACCTCACTGTCATTTTCATTTTTTTTTCAATCAAAGTTCGACAAAAACTAAGGTTTTTCTGCTTTGGATTCATTTGATTCATTATCTTAGTTATTATCTAGTCTTATTTGTGTGCTACGTAATTAGTGGATTTTAAATATCTGTATAATACAATGAGAGAGATTAGCATCTTTCACTATTCCACAAATAATACAGTCTATTATATCATTAACTCGCGTCATATGACTGCCTTTATTTTTGCACAAAATTTCAATTACAAAGCTGACGACATCTATAATATGCATTTAATGTTAATTACATGTACTGGTAATTAAACATGAAGTGCACATGTCTAATAAAAATCCTATGAAAGTATTATTAATGATGCTAAAGAGTAATAAAATTTAATATTCATGAATGTATATTATTACTCAATGACTGCAATTAAATGAAACAGATGTATATATAGGACGCAAAACTTAATTATTGATAAATGTCTGTAATTTAATTATATGTGAGGATTCTCATTACATTCATGTGCTGTTAATTAAAGACAGACTAAGTATTTCAAACTCTCTGTAAATGGTCCCCGTCATTAAATAAAGACTCACTTCTTGACTGGTATCCTCCCTTCTCGATCTGTTAGTAGCTGCACTTTGGTGTGCGCCTTCTCCAGGAAGACGGTCGCCGGGGCGTTGATGGCCAACAGGTTGTACGCCATCTTCAGCAGGTTCTCCGTCCACAACTAACAGGAGGTAAAACAAGATTTTTAACTTAAGCTATAATAAGGAACAAAAGTTTTACAGGTTACAGTTTTCAATTAAATGCTACAATGGACAATGAGCAGTGAAAGAAGGAAATGGAGCTGAAATTATAAAGGGAAAAAAAAAAAATGTTTGTAAAATATACAATTTCAAAATTTTGATAAAGTAAACAAAAACAAAAAATCCTTCTGTATTTTGAACTCTTCTGTTGCAC
The DNA here is from genome assembly GCA_019973955.1 of Trichonephila inaurata madagascariensis. Classification (NCBI taxonomy): domain Eukaryota; kingdom Metazoa; phylum Arthropoda; class Arachnida; order Araneae; family Nephilidae; genus Trichonephila; species Trichonephila inaurata. The sequence goes on along the minus strand of BMAV01006558.1, from coordinate 524,529 downwards.
AAGTATTTTGAAATTTTAAGATATGGATTGATTAAAGGATTATCTATTATTGTCGTACTCAGAATTAATACGAGGACTATTGGCGATGGATGCGACGAGCATCAGGAATTGGCACTCCACTCTCCAACTTCTCCATTACACCAACATCAGGACTTTGAGCTTCAATTTAACATGAATCAGCCCTCAACATGGTATGTTTTCGCGGCACCAGGACTCGAACTTATGATTTATCAGAAATGACATCATACATAAATTTTCGACCATGACTACTCGGCTACCTTGTCACTCTAAAATGTGAAATAAATATTTACAAAAACCATCTCTTCACTTTTCTTTTGCTTCATTTCATACAGCGACCATTAAAAATGAGTTAATTTGAAACTGCGATACTTTGGGATGGGTTGCTTATTCATATTGAAACACACAGAAGAGTTAATTGAGAACAATTTGCAATGGATCTCGATAGTTAATAAGCCTTGTTTAAGTGATAGCTATTACAGGCATCTGCTTACTTCAGCATACCACATGCGGACGTTGAGCCGAAATAAATTGAACGTGTATAAGCTTTTCTCTACACGATGAATCTTTTATGGCATATGTCGAACTAAACTCACGACTCGATTGGTAATAACACCCACGATTAGTTTGCATCCGAGTAGAACCCTTTCTTCTCAAACCTTAATTCCATTACAAATTGTTCAAAAGTCTTTGAGAAATGTCTTTGAAATGGATTATGTATCGCAGAATTGTTTTACATTTAAAGGACTATGAGTCATATTTATATATTATTTTAATTAAAATTTTAAAAAAAGAGTGATTAAAACTTCAAAACCTATGTTTCTCTCCATGCATACTTTTCTTTTTTTATTATCAAACGGGGTTTCACTTTTTATTGTACAAGCTGTACGCCAAGGGTGTCGAACTCAAAGGCTGACTTGGGTCAAATAAACAAGGTTTAACTAAAGGTGGGCCGCAAAGAAAATCAATATTCATAGAAATGCAAGTTTATTTTGATTAATGCATTACATATTATATTATATATAACATATATATTACATATTATTATGTGCGAATATAATGACCGGGCCATTAACATGCTCGTTGTGGGCCACAAGTTTGACACCCCTACTCTACGCTGTATACATATTATTTAAGCCAATAGGAAAGGATCACTTTTACCCAAATTTATAACCACCATGCAAGGAGAAATATTAGATCTTTCTATAAAACCAATTTTATAATGTATCAAAATATTAAAATAATACTAGTTTCATATAAGTTAAAGACTTACAGTGGTTTTACATTGATGCAACAGTCAACTTTAATTCTTTGCTCTAAGTTCGATATTCTTACCTATTAGTAGAGTAATTTACAATATAATGGATTACTAATAACACATTTCTATTGATTAATTGCATGTCAGTGCTGTATTCTGAAGCAACACGAGATCTGTGGGTAACAAACTTCATACTTTTTAATTCTGATCAAGTGACAACACCTGAACTAACACCCCACTCTGCAAACTTCAACTTAGCATCAATGCAACAACTTCGAGCCATGGCGGGTTTTTGTGTGCACCAGCTTGTCCAAACGGTGGATGTCCAGTTTCATCAAGACTCGAACCCAAGATACGATAAAAACAAAGCAGACTACGAGCAGGGACGTCTTAAGATATCGGCCAACTAGGCCCGAGCCCAGGGCCTCGCAATCGGTGGAGACCTCGTTTCGTTCTCGACTCTTTCTTAATAAGATCATGACCAGATAGTTTTAATGGTAAAATATTATTTCCGTACTCCGAAAAACAAGGAATTTTCAACTATATGTGTCGATTGGCAAAAGTCGTATGAGTGTGTTATTATGTGATGACAGTTGTCCATGTTTCGTCCTAATATCATAAATAATCATTCAACTCATTTAGTCAAAATGCAGACGTGGGTCGAGCCGGTTTGTGAATAGATTTTTGAGATTGTTAATCGTGTACATTTATTTGTTTCAAATTACCGTTTGAACGAGTATTTGACAATACATGCTATATTCTTTCTACTTTTAAAGATCTGAGGTAGGGACTACTTTTGCAAAGAGGCTTAGGGGCCTAAAAATCTTAAGGTTTCTCTGGGCTCAGGGTCTCAAAGAGTCAAGACGTCTCTGACCACGAGTTCACGACTATGACCATTTGGCTATAGTGGCCACAATTCTATCGAGAAGATTTAAGATTAACATATGCAAAAAAAGAGGAAGGATGACTTCTCCCATCTTGTAAATGAATCATTAACCCTTGAATGCTAATGAATATGGAAGGATAATCCATTGAAAAAAAAAAAAAAGATTGCAAGTTATAAAAGAAATCTATTCCTCCAACAAAAAGCTATTTTCTCAAGACAATGAATGAGTGGTCAAAAGGGGCTATTACCCAATTCAAAACAACTTCTTGCGTTTATTTAATCATTTAAAAAAATTTTTGAGGATTTTATATTAATTGTGAGTTTTTCACTGCAAAAAGTCATGCATGACTAGTATGACATGATGAAGTTAGGGGAGACTTTTTAAACACAGCTCGAGTTTTATCTTCATCACTCAATAATATAATTTATGATGAAAAACCAAAAGGTGTTCATTTAAACAACAACAACAGCACTGCGCTTTTTCACAACTCATAAAAAGAAGAAAAATACGTCAAACTTTTCAAAAGTCCAAATAGTTTTTTCCCACATTTCTAACGCAGGTGGTATAAAAAGACAACAAGAAAAATGAGTTAATAATATATACCTATACTAACAACAGTTTGAAGAATTTTTTGTGAAAAAAATCTCAATTTTGAAAATTAAAAGTATAAGAGAATCACTTGAAGTCTAATTACAACAGCGACCATCAAAAGTCGGAGAAGACATCATATAATTTGGTACCTCATTTTTTTTCCTTTATCGTGAAGGAGCACATAATGATTAGTTTTTACCTTTACCCTGTCTCCGAGAACCTAATTGAATCATAAGAACTGATTTGATTATTTCCGTTTCCCCGGTATATTGCTTAGCAGACATTTCTCTTCCATCTTCAAACGCGAGTGCATTGAAAAAAAAAAATAAAATCTCAGCGTCATGCTTTAATTTTGACATTCACGGTCTTCACAGCGAAGAATTCAATCATTGTTAGAGACACTTTCGCCACTTAAATGATTTTTTAATCGCCGTTCGTCTTCAATCTGTGAAACACTGAAAAAGTCGATGAATCGATTATTCGTTTCTCATCAGGATTTGTTTTCGATGCACTTCCTTGCAAACTAAATTATTTTCACGATGTTGTGGCATCACTATACGGTATAACTACACTCACGCCCTCTATTGATTTGTTATGGAGATAGATTGTTACAATTTTATCTCCTTTTTGCATGAATAATTCATAGAAAGTGGATTTATTCTGAGACATGAAGTGTCCATTTTTTTTAAGGAACATATATCTGTTTGTTTCTCATTTTTAAGAAAGAAGGGTAAGACATTTATCTCATACAAATTATTTTTAATACAAGAGAGATCAAATAAAACATTTTGCTCATCAGTTCTAGATCGAAATTTCTTGTAAGGGTTCCTAAAGTCGATTTACATAAATCCAATGAAAGAATGTATTTCATTTTGCGAACGCATTACATAATACAATTTTTTTTTCTTTGATGAACCTATTTCAATCACAAAACTTTAATTATTGAATAAATAAACAATGAAGCAATCCAACACTATATGAAAGATTAATTTCCTCCTTATGTTCTTTGAAACCCAATTTTCTCTTAACTCTACTCATGTTATAATTTTAAATAAAAGGTAATTTATAAGAGGAGCTAAAACTCACAAAATAAACAAATTTTCATAAATTTCAGTATTTTTGGAGTATTAATTAAGATTTACTAAAAATCCTACAAAATATACGGAGAGATACTTAAAAATGTTTTCACCGATTTAAAATCCTTTAAAACTGAAATAAAAATTTATCGATGTCGATAATATTCACACATTTTTTCTAATGTATATGTGATAAAAAACACAATTTTCTTGACTATAAATTTCATTGTTAGCAGAAATATTGTAATAAAAGCGAATTATTTTAATACTTCATTAACCCCAACTTGCAATGGAAAATTGTCTTTTAAAACCTTTTTTTCGTCAAGATGAATATGCAATTTCGTTTCCTTTCCATTTTGCGCACAATTTTATTTTATTTATTTCTTGTGTCTCAAAAATAAATTCAGGTAACTGTGTACAACACGAGTGCTATACGTTCATCGTAAAGGTCGTATTCTGTGTCTGAGCGAATGCATCATCCGCCAGACTTCGGCACTAGACACGGCCGGTGTGTCATGTGTTTGAGCCTTAGTGTCAATGAATATCCGCCGTGTAGAGGGGTCTTTGCACGTTAAATGTGTCGTGGCTCAAACTCCTCACAGTAGTGTAGTTTGGAAGCTAGGGAAATGGGGTGTCAAGTCACATGTCGTTCTCGTCAGTTGACCATGGCTCAAAATTACGAGATCTGTCGTCAATAGCCCTCGTGTAGCAATTTGCGTGTTAACACTAAATCCCGTGATTCGGATTGTAATCGTCTGATAAGTTGAGTGCTTTTGAATTTTAGGGCTTAGGAATTTTAGCTTTTATACCTGCCCTATTATTACGCAAGTGTTGTCCTTGCTGCATCATTGTTTGTGTAACTTATCACCAATTATATCTTACTTTTTGAGGCCCTAGGCAAAATTAGGCCATATCTCTGACTTTTAAAATCGCCAAGAGCCCTCGTGTAGCTGAACAGTGCAACGTTAATATTCACTCACTCACTTTTAAAAATGAGCCGTATGTAGCAGGCATTGAGCCAAATACTCGTAAACATTAATAAATGTGCACGTCTCAAAATCTAAGAAACCTAGGCACAAAAGAGCTCGACCGATGACCACATTTCGACTAAATGAGTTGAGAAATTGTTTATAGTATTAGGCCCAGACCTAAACATAGACAACGGTCATCACATAATAATACAGTCTTGCCACTTTTGCCAGTTGACATGAAGGTTAAAATTCTCTCTCTCTCTCTCTTTTCACAATTTTACACTATTATAACTCACCCACTCTATATATTTATTTATTTATTTATCTTGGTGGAATTTTCAATCGTTAATAAAACACATTTTAAAGCGATCAATCGAGCTGAAATTTTATACACATGATTATTTTGGATGACAATACAGTAATTTAATTATAATTAATAAAAATTAATTGATTAAAACTAATTATTTAAGGAATTACAAATACACACAGCCACGTTGGCATCATTTTTGGTGACTTATGTCAAAACTTCAAAAGGTACTTTTCTCACATTTTAAAGCATTCAGTTGAACTGAAATTTTATAGACACAACTGTTTTGGATGACAATACGATACTTTAAAGATAATGAATAAAAATTAATGACCACTTAATGTTGTGATTCCTTCCTACTATTTAATAAAAAGTAGCTAAAAAATAAAAAATTTCTTTGTTAATCTAAGTAGGAATTGACTTAATTTTTTTTTTATATTACTTGTTATATATGGAGAACATTTGCAAGAATAATTGTTGACCATTAAAGTTACCCGGATCATGATGTTAATAAGAGTGAGTCGAGAATAAAACGAGGCCCTGGGTCAAGTTGGCCCACGACACGACTAAATCAAAAATGGCATTTAAAAAAAAAAAGAGTAGCGTCGTTTACTCAACAGTCTCAACTGCAAATTACCTGTTACACGCGTCACGAAAAGCTCCATCCCTTTGCGCTTTATAAATCCACTTATACTTACGTTTTTTTTTTATGTTACTTGCATCGTATTTAGATTATTTTAGTTTTGGCTAAATAACTTTGATATTTACATTTTCTGCCTAAGCCAAATTGTCGATTATTTTCCCTGAGGAAGTTGCGAGATGGAACTGCTTTAACAGATACGTTTTCCTCTCCGAATAAAGTGACGCGTGCTTGATCGAATTCTTGGAATACTCTGCCGAACGCGCCAAGAGAAAGAAAGAGGCTGGAATGTTTCCTCGGTTCAGAAATCTGCATCGAAATCATTTATTCCTTCCATTTCCGAGCAAATGGATTGAAAGTTGCCAATTTGCCACGCGCGCAAACAGACAGGAATGTAAATATTGAAACTCGTAAGTAAATATTTTTACCACCCCGGAATGGCGAGCAAAAGCGACACGAGAACGAAAGGAAAACTCGCGTCGTTTCGCCCCCTCCCTCCCCTCCATGCAGAAAAATAAAATTTAATTTTAAAAAGCTCCCCAAGTGAAAAGGATGATGAATGTTCCGAAACACGCTACCGGTACCCTCGGCACGGCTAA
>BMAV01006558.1:488319-513182 GCA_019973955.1 Trichonephila inaurata madagascariensis | reverse complement strand
CCGGTGTACGCTGAAGCGAACTGAAAATAATAGTCATATTGTTAAAGTATTAAAAGAAGCTTATACTTTAATTATATCTATATTCCTATTCTTTTTCACCTCCAACACTGAGCCCCACGATTGAAAACTCTTCGGTTCCATGAAAGATGCGTCATATGGCATGAAGGGGGTTCTGCCCGAAAATGGAACTGAGCCTCAAAATCCTCCCGTTTGGCTAAGGTATTTTCCGTAACCACTGAGGAAAATTACAAGGTTCCTTTCTTACATTCCTCGCGTTGTCCTGCAGCAATTTTTAAATAAACAAAATAAAACTAGTTTAAGCCCTTGCATTTTCTAATCAAATGGACATGTCGACAGTAGTCACTACTAAAATGCAATATAAAATCCGGAATCTAGTTACGAAGTATATGCCTAAGTAATTATGTCATAAAAATTCGGTTTGTGGAATATTCTACGTGCATGCATGAATTATAATTCTTAATAATTGGATTTCCGAGAAAACCCTTGTACGTAGGTTCAGACCCAACGAAAACATGTAGCAAAGCCACGAAATAACAGCTTCACTTCAAATTTATGATCCCAAACGCAAAATCCTCCTTGGTTGAGAAGAGATGACATTTCTGTTTCGTTCTCAATGAAGGCCCATTCAATGACGCATCTTCAAGTGGGAGGGGGTGGCTCCTGGCGTGAGAGAAACTTCCGGGAATCAATGAAAACGAAACTCGTGCGCGACAATACTTTAATTAATTTAAAGGTTTTGATAAGACTCGCTCTTTCGAGTCGGACCTCCTGGACTGTGTCCAATTAGGTCACTTAGCATGAATACACGGAAAATGAAATGGACGCACTCTACATTCATTACGACTCGTACTTATTTGTGAAATTTATTCGACGTTTACAGAAAGGAATTCAGCATTCACAGAGACAGCGGTGTCGAGGGGAGGTGAATCTGAAATGAGTTTCAGAACGAATGCCCTGCGTAGAGTTTCGGGACAATTACATACTATTTGATAAGCCGAAGGGGGGTGGGGGGGATTGAGATGAAAGGCTCCGGTTACTTGACGTGTGTGACGCCAATTTTCTGACTTTGAATTTCGGTTTGATTTCGAATGAATCAGAATTCATAGTATTTGGAATGATGCGCCGGGATGAATAAGGCTTCATATATTTCCAATGGCACATCTTTCATGTTTAAACTCTACTGAAGCAATGAAAAGGTGTTTTCTCCAAATCAAATTATGGTTGAATGTTGCCATTGAATGTTTTCTTGTAGAATATATATAGTATAACATTCATTAATTTTAAAGAATTTATACTGTGGTGTCCAAATTAAGATCATAAATTGGATAGCTAGAGAAATTCGGTTTATCGCAATGAAATTTGCCACAGAGATTTATTATTATGAGAGAATACATATAACAAGACGGAGAAAATACGTCAATTTCTAATCCCCTTACAGGTTATGTCAAAAAAAAAGGTCAAATAACGGTGAATTATATCCCGTAAAAGGTTCATCAAATATGGAGTGTGGTCACTATATATTTCTACTAGCTGACCCGGCCACGCGTTACTGTGGCTTTGTTTTAGTACATTGATTTAATATTATTCTAAGCCATTCGATGCAGTCAAATTAATCTTCGCTTACAATTTCGGAGAGTTGAAATTAAGCATAACACAACATGATGTTTTAAATTTTGCATCGTATTCATTTCCTATATTTGAGTATAGTAAATTACATTAAATACTTACAAAGTTGTTAAATAACAACATAAGAAGATTTAATTTTATGAAGTGACTAACGTTGATTGTTATCCATTTCATTATTTTTATCATTTTAAAGTATAACAATAAATAAGATAATATAACTAATCTCTAAACGGTGCACAATACTTTTCAGTAACCCGTCTTTTGCTAACTCAAATAGATTTGACGGTTTTCCTAAACGTGAGAGTGCAACATATAATTCGAGAAACATGGAATTTCTAAGTCCAAGCCCCAAATGGACATTGTTTGGATTTGAGATCTATTTATGGTCATCGCGAAAACCAAAGGAATTGGGAATTGAAGACTCTTGAATAGTATTGGAGATTCTGACGATATCAGTGGAACACGTGGCAATAGGACGATTTCTCATTTAATCTTCACAGTGAAAATGTTTGCTTCAAGAAGTTTTCCTGTAATTCTTTTAAAGAATAAGCATGTACCGCGCGTTGCTTAATCTAGATGGATTTAAGTTACGCAGAAGAATAACCAGTCAACCAATCTTCAACCGAAGATTGTGTGGAAGCATTCCTGATACATCCAAAGTATTCAAGAACTCAGTTGGAAAATTTACGGGTTTTGTTTTCATCACACACACCAATAGTGTCGATTGATTTAAAAGACATTGGATCACCTGGAAATAACTGTACATCTGGAAGTTAATTTCGTTCATGTAAACATTTTTTCTGATTAAGTAACAGGACTACCAAACCAACTATTATCTAGATAATTATACAATATATCCGGGAAGACACTCTCAATCACCGTTCCTTTTTTTTATCTGAACAACAGTACAGAAATTGTCCGGCTATTTGATACATTATGTTTTGGGATGCAGTTCTACATCACCGTTTCTAATATCCAGCAGTTGGTTACTCCGAAGTTAATACTTGCTCTGATTAATCAACTTACAATTGCACTCACGTGTTTATGGTCAATTTTCGACGCTTCGCCAGTAAGCGATTGTTTTAATCATGCGTTAATCTCGTGAGTAAAAGTAGTGCGAGAGGAATGACTGACAATGCTTGTCGGAAATCACCACACAGTAGAACAGCACCACTGAATATTTTTTGTTCCCGCTTAGATCTTGCAAAGTTCTATGAAATGCCTCGAGTGAATGTTTGTGGGATATGGCAAAATCATCTGATTATGATCAAACTCCTTTGCAGTACCGTAGCCAATCCGCCTTTTTTTCAATGATAGACATTGTGCTTGATTTCTTATGAATGTCTAATGGTAGCTTGAATGGGGAATGTGCAGTTTGTCCACCATCTAACAAAGTGACAACAATGCCTGAAAACGCAATTGCCAATGCAATTTCCTATTGCAATCGTATTTTGCAAGGCTGTGCCTGCAAGTTTAGTTGCTACGGGAAATGAAAGTCCGGACGCGGGACTCAAACGCAAAGCCATTCGACCTCATTCCGGCAATATCCAGCTAAGTTAGGATAATTTCTGAAATCCGAATCCAGATTCTCATTCCCCACCCGGTGACCAATTTCGGTGCACCTAGCCCTTCAATTTCAGTCTCTGAAGGGGATTTACGGTTGTCCGGCATTATCCAGCAAAATTACGGGAATTTCTAAAATTTTATTTCGGATTTTTGCACCCCACCCAGAAAAACATCAGATAATTACTTTTCGCACCCCAAGAATTTTAAGGTAAGCCTCTGCCATGGTTCGCATAAAGTACAGATCTAGCATTGTTTCGCATTGTGATCATCTGGCGTTGTTTGATAGAGCTATGGGCCTTTTTTGAATTGGATGGGAATTTTCGGACTCATTTTTGCATCCCTGCGTCTGCAAGTTAGGCCGCGAATGTTATGGTCATACGGCATTATCCGGCAAAGTTATTCGAACTCCTAAAATTAGATTTCAGATTCTCAGTTCACACTCCAAAACACACACGGAATTGACTTTTGATGCCCTAGTTTGAGTAAGTTCAGTCGCTAGAAGGAATGAAAATCCAGACGTGGGACTTGAATGCACAAAGCCTTTCCATCTAATTTCGGTAATAGCTTGCAAAGTTACGGGAATTTCTGAAATATCAGATTCTCGTTTACCGCCCCTATACGCAACTGGAGACTTTTTTTCGTTGCCCTCCAGCCTGCGAGTTCAGTTCTTGGGAGGGGGAATTTGGGTCGTCCAGCATAATCCAGCAAAATTTCGGGAACTTCTAAAATTCTATTTTGGATTTTCGTCCACCACCCCGAAGTACAGAAGATAGGCACTTTTCACGCACCATCCTGTCATGGTCTGCGTAAAATATGGTCTGTCGGAATTATCCGGCAAAGTTATGGGAATTTCTCTAATTGGATATCAGATTTAGATTGTCCGTTTGGAGATAAGTCAGGGACCAAGTTTTCGTGTTCCAAGGCTTTTGAGGTAAGTCTCTGGCCCAGTGTGTCTAAAATATGTTCATCCGGCTTTATCCGGAAAAGTTGCAAAAATTTCTAAAATTCGATTTCAGATTCTCGTTTTCAGTCCCGGAGTACACCAGAAACGCACTTTTTCCGCTCTAAGACTTTTAGGGTAAGCTCCTGCCTCGGTTCGTGTTATAGACGACCGTCCGACATTACCCGACTAAGTTAAGGTAATTTCTAAAATTCGATTTTAGAATCTTGTTCACCATCCTAAAATATACCAGAAACGCAATTTTTTTGCCCTAAAACCTTTAGGGTAAGCACCTGCCACGGTTCGTATAATAGACGGTCATCCGGAATTATCCGGCAAAGTTACAGTAATTTCTCAAATAGTATATAAGATTCGGATTGCTCATTTTGAAATACGTCAGGGACCAAGAGATCGGGCTCCAAGGCTTTTAAGGTAAGCCCCTGCCACGGTGTGTCTAAAATACGGTTGACCGGCACTATCCGCCAAATTTCCGGGTATTATTGGAAACAGATTCGAAATTCGGATTTCACGCCCCGAAATACGCCAGGCATTCATTTTTTGTGCACTTTTGTTTACAAAATCCACTTCAGCGGACACACACGCATTGCAACATTTAAGCAATTTTCCCTTTTCCCAGATTCTTCATATTTCCGGCAATAAAAAAATTATGACGTCTTTAATTGAAATAAAAATTATCCTATATTTTAAGTTGGACGAAATGACACCCAATACTCAAAATTGTTTTAAAATCGGTAGAGTAGTTTTGGAGTTCATCGCGGACAAACACTGTGACACGTAATTTTTATATATAAAAATACAACAACATATTAAACCGTTATCCTGTAAGGAGATAGTATATATCATTCTTCCAAAAGAATAATTCTAAGTGTTTAAATGGATGATGGACTGTGAGGAAGATGATGACAGGCAATGGCTCTTCCTAGATTCTCCCCCTACATATTCTATAGGACTGAGATCCGGAGACTTCACAGACCAGTTCATACGGCGAATATCCTCTTTTTCAAAAGAATTCATAGACAATTCTAACTCTACGGGGTTTTACATTACCACGCATATGAATGAAGTCCGGGCCCACAGCATTTTGATAAATCTGAAATATGCTTCAAGGATATCCTCCTGACAGTCCTACGTGGTGACATCACTAGCTTTACAGACGAGGAATGGTGTAAGGCTGTCTAAAGTGATGGCAATCTCTTTCCCTACAGTAGTCCATTTCTTTCACTATTGAGAAACGATAGTTCTCTCAATTGAAGATTTGCCGAGAATTATTCTGTGTTGGGAGTGTTGATTCATGAGGGAAAGAAACACCTCCCATTCTTGATGCATTCAAGAATGTTGTGTGAGAAGAGCCTTGACAAACAAGCTCTTCTGCGTCTTGTAGTCAAAAGATGACACATCACTAGACGTCGGGCTTAAAGGAGCCTCCCTGGCAGACATCTATGAATGCAAATTATTTTTACAGAGGCTTCAGCAAGGTCTCGATTCGTCAAAAAGCTTAGTATTTGTCGTCTACTTTTGGCATCAATCATTTAATGACAAGCAGCATCCTGTATCGACGTCGTCTGTCTTGGGTGACTGCGACCTGGCTTCCTAGTGAAAACACTGCTTCTTAGGAATGAATTCCATTATGTGGATATTAATTTACAATTTTACTTGTAACCCTCGAATAATCTCCACTTGATATTGAACAGATTCATTTTCTCATTGCAAATAGTTACATTTGTATATTTAAACGCAAAAATTACAAATTCACCTTAGGGCAACAAAACTCCTGGTAAACATCATTTATTGCACATTAAAGGCTACAATTGTGTTACCCGTACTCAAAAATTCTTAAAATAAATATATACTTCAAAATAGATGCATAAATCCATTTATAAATATAATTCGGGAGTGAATCGAATATTGAAAACGGTGTTTATAATTTTTTCAATTGTATCATCTATGCAATGAAAGAATAAGGATATTTTTCAAGATACCTTTCATTATTTGAGAAATCACTTACGCTGTCTATTTCTAGTACTTTTTAAAGATTTTGGAGTGCTTTGGGGGAGCCTATTTTGTTGTAAACCCAATTCATTTAAAAAATTTAAAAGCCTATTTTCTAACGCCAAAAGCTTATTTAAATTTGGATTCTTTCTTCCCTTTAGTTTTTGAATTTTAATGCATTCCTCTTTTCTCCAGAGAGCAACAGAGTACATCTTTTAAAATGTTCTTGGTTTACACACTTGAAAAATTATTGAAAAATTGAATTTATGTTTCTTTAATACGTTCGCTTACAAAGTAATATATATCGCTCTGTTTGCTACCTAGCTAAGCTGTAAATTATCAGATAATTGTACATGAACATACTATAAAAGCCGTTTTCTCGTTTACTGAAGTTACTATTAATCGTACTAACGACCACTTGGCTACTGTGGTTCCGACATAAATCTGCATAATGATGTATAAAAAGAAATTCATATAAAAAAATGCAAGAACTCTAATGCACTTATATTTAATTTCTTTAAGAAACTGTACAAAAATATTTTTAAACATAAGAAATACCGCAAAAATAAAAATTATACCGCATTAAATCAAAATCATTCCCTTCCAGTTCAAATATTTAGCACCTAAATGAGTAAACTAAAATATCCCCACAAAATGTTTAATTTAAAAGAATCGTCTTTCAATTTCAAAATACAAGATTGTTCAAGGAAAAGTACGGAAGAAGAAATTAAATCTGGATATTTTGTAAACTTTTAATACATTAAAACAAAAGAATTTCTTTTATAAAGATTTTCCTTACCTTATGACTTCCTAACACCTCATCATTTTGTATAATGAACTAGAAAATTACAACGATGCAGTACCTTCATTAATGTTAATGATATTAACGTATTCTTTTGTTACAAAGTCTGGGAAGTGCAACAAAATGTTACGTGATATTCCTTCATAAAATAAAGATACCAAATGTTGCATGCTCTCTCTAACAAAAACAAATTAGAGTAAGCAGTTAGAATTTCAATTATACGAAACTCCGAAGTAGGGGGCGAACGATGTGGTCTACATAAATCATCACGACGCGCTTACTAATCCTCCCAACTACTACGGAATCCTTCTTCTAGTGACTTAAGTAACGAACTGCGAGCGGAGTGGTGTTAATAAACATTTACTCACTGTTCCCTGTCTTCGAGCTAAGCCCTACTTAATGAATGTAGATTTTTCTCGATTAGAGAAAAGTTAGCCGTTGGTTGCTTATTCTGATCCTGTCTCTCTCTTTCGTTTTCAAACTCTTCTTAACTTAAATTATCCAGAGAGATATTTTCATTTGTTGTTGTCTTGTCCAAGTAGTGCGGAGAAATCAAACGGCGTCGAAGGCGTCCAAAACAGCCCTTGAAATGTTTAAGACCATTGACGAATAAAACAGTTGATGGTTAGTGGGGGTTTGGTTTATTTTATGTAGTTTATCCAATATGGAAGGACAATTAAAAATATGATTTGAAGAAAGTTGAATGTCAGGACAGTAAGGACAAGTATTGTAACTTCTATGGCAATCAGGGGATATCTTCATCACTGTTAAGTGTCTTCAGCGTAGTCTGGCTATGGTGGTTGAAATTACGCAAACTGAAATTACAATTTAGTTCTGGCATGAAGTACTTCTTAACTGTATGGGAGGTGAATTTACGTCAGGCTATTGCATTAGCTTCGGTATGGATAAGGCTATTGGAAAGTTGAGGGGAATTTCGGGCCTCTTTGGCAAGGTTATCAGCCTGATCATTGCCGAAGATGTCTACTGGGCCGGAATCCATTGCAAAGTGCAAGTTCTTTGGACTGTAACTAATCAGTTTATAAGGCAGGATATAATTGCATAAGGGCAATTATGTCCTGGGTCAGTTGAGTCTTGCCCCTTAGGATTGCCTGGAGTGCAGATCTAGAGTATAAGAACAGTAGAATGCCATTGAAACTCTCAATTTCTCTGCTGTGGTAGTTATCCAAGGCTCTTTTAATAACTAATTAATAAAATTTTACTAGTTGGAATTCTGTAGTATTCAAGTTCACTATTTGGGGGAATCAAAAAGATTTCAGCACCACATTCATAAATTCAGAGTCAGAAGATCGATCCGTGTCCATCTCATTTATTAGTGCATATAAATACGTAAGGATAATTGAATTATATCTGAAACAAAATCTTCTTTTTACCATTTAACCTTTATTTACCATAAAATAGTTCAGTCTTGAATCTTATAATAGTCTTAAGTTTCTCAGAAGAGATATTCTAAACGTAACAATCCCAATCATTAAAATTTATAGTCTTCGCATGTACGATTCCACGCTTTTTTTTAATCGAAACATAAACTTGTGACAGGGCTTTAAGGAGTTTTTTTCTACTAATCCTCTTGGGGATTCTTTGGAGCCATGAATTAAGTTATTTAACAGCCAACCATCTCAAAAAAAAAACCCATTGATATTCAGATTAGTTAATAGATATATAGTGAAGGCTTAGTAATCGAAAAGGAGAAGGAGGAAAGGAAGCTGATTCGCTGAACGCAGTGTGGTTATGGGTAGGATCTGAACTTAGAAGCGTAATTATAGATCGGGCTTTAGCTATTGAAATAAATTAAGGAAGTTAGGATTCATAGGTTCACTTTACTTAAAGTTAAGTGGTTAGGATTTCAGGCGCTTATTCACATAAGATTTAGAGTTGTGATATATCGCTCTTGATTTCCTCCCTATAGTAAGATGGTCTTTGATTATTATATTTGATAATAATAAATTGGTTTTATTATGGCTAGCTTGGGTCATCAATCCTTACCTCCTACAAATCTAAGTCGAGTAGATAAAGAGATGGCTTCCCCAAATGGGGGGGGGGATATCACAAACTAAAAAGTGTTTAGCAGTCCCGGAAATAAGTATACGGCTCTATTACTATTTTCGAAATCCATTCGTGTCACTTGGTGCTCGTTTCTCTCAGAGAAAGATGTGTAGACTGCTCGCTAAATAAACTGTTTTTATACAAAAAAAAGTTCTCGATGGTGACTTGAAACATCACATTAATATATACATAAAGTGTCCAGCTGTCTTGAAAACCTTAAGATTAAATCGATTGTTGAAGTTTGGTTTTCGATGGCAAAACTCGTTCAGAAGAGGTTGTGCTGAAGAATTAGAATAGTAAATAATAAAACGTGCTGAAATCGGGATGAAAACATTTCGAAAATTCTTTCAAATGATTAATCTTCTGCGAAGTAAATCCGTAAGGTTTAGATCAAATGATTGGTAACTGAAATTGGAGGCTCTCACAATTTCCAGTTTGTGGATAATTTTGACTTGTAAATTCAATATGTAAGAATATAAATAGAGATTTTGGAATATTGCGTTTGATTACATAGCAATTTCATATGCAAATGTTTTCAAAAGCATTACGTAAATGAATGCTCGTTTTTAAATTACAGATATCTCGAAGATTTTGTAAATCGAGAAAAATTCCAATTCAGAGGTATCAGGTTTATTCAGTTTCATTGCATGAATGCCTTGCAAAAGAAAGTACGCTCAGTAAGAGATTATGATTCCATTTTTTAAGATAAAACGTATTTTGGAGTAATGGAAGCATTCGAATAAAACGCGAAAAATCGCTCGATTTTCGAATATCTACGAAATCAGAACTATTGTTCCATTCTGCCATATGAGAAAAGAAATTCTATTTCTCTCAAGCATCATTCTGGTCTTTTTAACATATAATTATTTTTAAATCTCCCTTCATTAAATTCTATTTAAATTGATCTCCCTGTATTTAAAATACTTTTGATTTGGAAATTCAAAAAATTGAAGCATCGAGAATGAATGTAAAGTCTATATCTGGCTGTTTCCAATGCAACAGTTGATACTGATGCAGCTAAGACAATATAGTGATATCTAAGGATACAATAACTGATCACCAAGATATTACAAAACGGATGGGTTTTAAGTTAAAGCACTTAACTGTCATTTTTGCTTTTCAGGCTTACAATGAATGAATGAAGGGAGCAAAAATTAAGTCTAGATCTTCTACACGTCAGGCTGGAAGAATAAGAGAAAAAAATCATGCATGATCCTTTTCTCGAAATGGAAAACTCAACATAAGGAAAGGGGTAGATTTAAAAAGTTCAAAAAAAAATTATTTTAAAATAAAAAACAAAACTTAACATTTAAACTTGATTTTCTCAGTTTTTAATTTTCACGCTATCCCACTAGATTAAAATTTTCATTTGCATAGAGCTACATTTTATATACTGTATTGTAGATCGCCAATCTGTGCACTTCAGTTTTGTGAATAGGATTAAAAGATTTTATTTTTTAGAATAAGTAGAAAAAAAGTTAATGATTTTAAGTTTTTCTTAACTTTAAAAATAATTTAAAAAGTAATAAATGGAAAACTTTGAGGTGCATAGATTACAAGCTTACTTTAGCTTCAATTTGATATAAGAATGCAAAATCTACAAAATATCTTACAAGAGTTATCTTGCGAAAAAGAGTAAAATAGCTGATTTTATTTTATTTATTTATTTTGGTATTCATGTTTTATATATTAATAAAACACAGTAAATGCATAGCAGATAATTTTTCAATGCCTTAAATTTAACACTTTACTGTACAGATTGTACAAAAAATCATATTAAAATAACAAAATTTACTAGGTTTAGAAGAATCTTTAAAAGTAGGTCAAAATATACAACTTTGAAATCTCATAAGGTTTTCCCTCTTCTTTAAATAACACCCTATCCACCTAATGCTAAAGAAAATGCGTTCGTCATCAAAAGAGAAGTAATGCCAGCAGGAGACAGACCTCTGTCGATGCATCCATTAGTCAGATCGAGAAAGATGCGCCATAGTTGTAAAGAAAATGAACTTTAGGTATGAAATGATGTTCTTTTGATGCTTTAGTATAAGAGCCTTATTTTCTAACCCTCATCCAACTACTTGACTGAAAAGGAGAAAGCATTGTGCTCTGAATGGAATACAAAATGCTTCTTTGAAAATGCTAGAAAACAGCTCAGTAATCTATACTGTAAATGACAATAGCTCGCAGCTAATCATGGCCGTGAGAGTTGGGATGGGAGAGAAAAATAATGATGTTGCTGCAAAAATAATGATTGTGCTCACCTGCGCCACTTCCTTGCAGTTGCAGCTGAAGTGCAGAGAGTTGACATTGACGAGCTCGGGGCCGTACACGACGGTCACTTGCTTGTCTTCCAAGGGGGTGTCCGGGGTGCCCATCGTGATGGAATCCCGGAGCTTTCCATCCTGAAAAGGAGAACAAAAGAACACTTCAATCTTTGAAGAAAGAATCATTTAAAGTATACGACTGGTTTAAAATCATCATTTTCATAAAAAAAAAAAATCGAAAATTATTTTAAAGCCCATTTGTGTAGCCTGTTAAATAAGCTTTCTAAAAATGTCGTATTTTTAGTTCTGAGTCAATTAGAAAAAAAGTTATAGCTGTTTTTGTTTGAGGTAGTAAGCCCAAATCAAAACCGGAAGTGTGAGTTTTCAGTTGATTTTCACCGGAAAAATGAGATTTTTATTCATTTAAAATATTTTAACGAATTCTTTTTATGTTCAGTAAACTTTATTTCACTTTATAAATTTTTTAATAGATTTATTTTGCTTGAAAATAGGCAACGGTTAACTGATTGCAATGTTTGCTTTGATTTAAACGAGTTGCTATCTTTTTATCATTTGTGTTCAAAATTAGATCTCTTTATAACTTTTTTATTAGTACTGTTATATAGAATTATAGTTATTTTTAATTAAATCAAAGTTGACATGCAAAAAACAAGATCAACGAGGCCAAAAAAGAAGAGCTTTCCAGAGAGCAGAATTTGTTGAAGAGACGTTGAAAGAAAAATCAACGGATCTTCCGAATTCAGCTATTAATTCTATTAAAAAGACTTATAAGGAACTTTGCGATCAAAATCTTCTAAGAAAATGTTTTAACTGTAAATGTTTAATGGAAACTGCAATGAAAATCTTAACAATGTCGTGTGGAGTATAATTCCGAAAGAAAACTTTGTTGAGCTACACACACTCCATTTAAAGAATTATATCGCAACAATACTTTTTAATTCTGGATTTGCTGGTCTATTACCTCTACTTCAAAAATTAGGAATGAAATTATGTTCTGAAATGAAAGGATATTTTTTGTACCTTGGCAAAACAAGAATTGTTGGTTCTACGAGGCATTCTAAACCAGATAAGAAACTGTCTCGTAAAAAAAGAAAGGCCCTTCAAAAATGTAAAAGTTTGAAGTATGAGGTTCAGGAAGGCACAGCATACAAATCTGGATAGTTTTAATACCTTCCTAAATCTTTAAAAACAATTATTGCAAATATAAACTTTATTTTGCATTTTTTGAAGAATGTTATTTTTGAACATAAAACGGTTAACGGTAAGAGTAATATTTCTTAAAGTAAACGAAATATTCTTATGAAACTTTTTGAGTTTGTTCTTTGTATTATAATAAATGCTTTCTGCTAAAAGTTAAGGATAATTTTAAAATTAAAATATTTTTTAATGTAATTTTATATGAAAAAAAAAACTTTTTCAGAAATATTCTGTGTTTTATACGTCAAACACTTGTATTTCATAATTTTATTGTAAAATTTGAGTTTTTTTTAATAAACAGCATAGTTAATCGTTGAAGAATTGTATCTCTGCAAAAATTTTATTTATTTTTGTGATATATATTTTTCTAGAGTTATTAGCAAAAGAGCAATTTTTTTGCAATATTTTGGTACAAATTTTTGAATATTTTGAAAAATAAGCTTTCAAAAAATTCTTCTTGCTGTATTTTGATAGTTTTGCAACATACTTAATTAAAAAATAACAATTAAACAATTATTTAAGTTATATTTTAGAAAATTGTCTCCGAACCCAGTCGGATACCTTAATACATGTGTGAGAGGTCTTCACCTCTCTTGAAGAAACACTCGCCATGATGCAATCAATCCATTTATTGATCACACAATATAACGACAAAAAATTCAAGTAATAACAGTAAGAGAATGTCTCGGTGCTAACCGCGAAAGTAGAACAACAACGAAATAAACGAAGGATTAGAGGAGACTATCAAACTCGATCTTTACTTTGTATAGGATCTAATCTATTGTCCGATTTAATCTAATATTAATTTAATCTCAGTGAATCAATCGTCCCTTTAAATCCTTCTCCTAATAAGTCTCTAATAACAATAATACAATAATGATACCTGTCAGTAACAATCTCATCTGATTTCATGTTTGCTTCCAACCCTACTCTCTTGCACTCTATTCTAGCAAGAAAACTTCGACTATATAATGTAAACTTAATCTGCATATCACGATTTTTTCTTTCGAAGGGTTGGTTGTGAATAACTCGAACTGATAGCCCAAAGATTTCCCAAGAGGATTAGTGGAAGGATCGCGAATAGATCCGTCACACATGTTCTGGTCTTGTAATTTACGAGACAATGGATAAAAATATCATACACGGTGTTTACCTAAATTATATTTCGATTGTGCTAAACATTAGATTTCTTAATGTAAATTTTTCTTTTTCTTTTTAAACACATTTCTTTTTCTTATTTTCTGAATAATAAAATTTAAATTTTTCACGTTTCGAAAACTTCTTTTGTAAACGTCATGAAAAATAAATAAATGAACAAAAGTAAAAGTAAATTAGATTCTTGAATACTATTTAATAACTATTCTTTTAAACACTGTTATTATTTTGATATTTATATGAATACATGAATACAAAAAACCTAAATGTATAAAGTTTAAAGAAAATTTTACATTTCGTGCAGTACTTTTCGTTGCTTTGTGTCAAATATTTGTATAAAGAAGGAAAAAACAGATTTCATAATTTACTTAATGTTCTCATTTTGATTCATTGGTTTTCCTATTATAAAATATACACAAGAAAATCATATGAATTCTTTAAAATAAGCAACTTTTAAATTTTCATGCTGGAAACTATTTCGATTTAAGTGTACTGAAAGATTATTATTATTATTATTTTTTTTTTTTTTTAGAAAATATAATTGAAAAACAAAATACAAGTTATACATTTTATATTCTTCCCCAAGTTTTCAGCTTTTTGTGAATATATAAAAAAAGAAAGAGAGACTTGAGAATTTCAGAAAGTAATGATTTAAATATATAATATTCAAAAAAAGTTTTCTTTAAAATTTATACTTTCACTTTCATTTGAATTCTATGGAACAGAACTTTATGTTAGATTTTGAAATTATGATTGAATTACAGAAAGCAAAATGTATTTGATGTTAGTTTCAAAACTCTCATTGATAATTATCAGTAATCCAAGTTTTTCGTAAGAATATTTCAGTTAAATGATACAAACCAACGAAGTGTGTAATACTTCCGCAAACGAACTGTTCCAAAACTATGCAAAAAAACAGAAAAATGCAAATAATGATTTTATTCTGGTAAATGAGTAAGAAAAATAAAGGATAGTTCAAAGTTTGAAAGTAGGCACTTTTCTGCAAATATTTTTCATGAAAGGTGAGGAAGAATAAATGCATTTTTTTTCGATTCCGAGCATTATGCAGTTGAAACGTTTCTTTTCCCTTCCCCGAGATGATGAATGTGTAAACTATAATTCTTTTATATTATGGGAGGGAGAAATCGGAAACGTCATTATTTTCCTTATCTTTCCCAGATCTGAGAGAGAGAAAGAAAATGTGTTTTCTTCTTCCAGCCGCCGGAGAATGTCGAAGCGGGAAGAAACTACATTTCATTTTGACAAAGAAAATAGCCAACCGCAATAGATAAATGTTTTCTGTTTCATTAGATCTCGAAGAAATGGCTATAAATAGAGATAAACCTCAAACATCGCAAAGACAGATACTCTCCGTCTCTACTTTTTACAATGGATCGCATTTTTTCTTTTCCAGCTCTCTTTCTTTTCAGCGCTCAGACGTCAAAGCAAACTAAAATCTATCGATTTCTTCGATGATCGATGGAGGAGATGATCTTGCATAGGAAAGCTTCTATTTAAAGCTACGATATTTATAAATAAAACAAACAGTGAAGATGTGCTCTTTTTTTTAGAGAGTGAAAGAGTACTTTTATATCTGAGGAATGCTTTTTTTTTCATTTTTGGTCGCCATCCAGGGATCTGTCTCTATGAAAAAAACACAATATTTTACTTCTTTAAAAATTTTGGCTGGATTCATTTAGATTTGCAGAATTTTTATAGACAACATTATACAAATGCGCACTTTTATTCGAATTTTAAGTAACATGACAGAAAGAATGATGATAAAAACTAATTCATAATTTGTAATAATTCCCATTGATACATAGGCTATTCCACAAAATAAAATATTATTTCGGTAATTTTTGATCTCCAGATCTTAATTGTACATAATATATCCGGAATGTACTCGAGAAATTACATTTTTTAATCATTTTACGTATGTCTTGAGTACTATTTCTAAAATATTCGGCTTTCATACCTCAAGTCCTTCTTGGGATTATATTTTGGATGACTCAGTGTGTAAACTATGAAAAGGGTTTATTCGGAATGCAATCCAGTTTTAGATCTATTCTAATATTCAACAAACATTTAAGGGACTCGAGTAACCTTCGATTTATAAATTATTAAAATAAGATCTTAAATCTCTTATTCATATTGTTACGAATTTTGTGTAAATAGTGTAAATAATTTGTATTTGAGTGTTTAATGCATTTATATTACTCTATGTTATGTTTATTTCATGTTAAAATTGTACCATTCACAAGCAATGCCGACCCTTACGTTATAATGGCGATCCAATGAGAACTTGGCGAAATCTTGGCGGTAGAGCCAAGTTTGCATCATTTTTGGCGACCAAGTTGGCGGCCAATTTGGCGATTTTGGCGTCATTGGCGACCATGTTGGCGAGTTCGGAACCCTCGTGAATCTTCTAGAAAGTAGTAGATCTCTCCACTAGTGTCACGTTCAATGACACGAGCTGTTATATTTCTGGAAGTTTCTGTCGCGCCTATAAAGGAGATGCTCGCCGGGACGGCGAGGAGTCTGGATTAACCAGCGAGTAGTGAGGATTGTTTTGACGAGTGATTAGCTCGGCTGTGCTTGTGAATAATCTTTACTTACGTGTATTTTTAAACACTGTTATTGTGTTTGATTGCTGTTGAAGGTGTGAAGACCTTTGGATATTTACTCTGTGAATATCGCTGCTGAATCCTGTATTTAAAGAATTAGATTTTTGATAATAAATTCGCATCGCTCTTAAAGAACTGTTTATTTTCTTTGTGATTGTTTTGCATAAAATCTTCGAACCCTCGGATCTACGTAACAATATTATTTAAGTAACTAAATTGCTTTGTTGCATTGAAAAATACCATTTTTACATAAAAATATCGTTTTTCTATATTATTTTTATAAATCTCTTCTCTAATTTGGACCAAAATTACCATGAATCTTGAAGTTATAGTAAGAGGATTTTTTACAGGAATAAGTATTTTAAGGAAGAATTATCAGGGCATATTTTTATACCGTGGATTAATAATTACAACATATTGATTGGCTTAAGTTATGTGAGCAATAAAAAAATATGAAAATATTTTTGAGTATACTCAGTCTCACCTCTCTTCTAGAAACATAGCAGAAATGACAGAAAGTCCTCAAAGCAACTGTTCTGAGATTAAACTTCGAGTACGATAAATATCAATTCTAACGAAATCGGGTGTTATGACTAGGTTTGTAATAAATGGAATATGTTTTTATTATTTTTTTCTTACTTCGAGAGCAATCAAATTAGTAAATTACAATACTAAAATTTCAAACATTTAGACTACATACCAAATAAAACCACCCAAAAGTTTGGTGGTTGTTTCCACCAAAAGTCGTGGTGAAACTGTGGATTATTGATATGTTACGTCTCAGGTCAAACAAAGAGTAAGAGTAATTTCTTCCAAAATGGATTCAATTCGTAAGAAGTGCCAGAAGTCCCAGATGATAGATGAGTCGTCCTATTACGAAAATGATTCAAGTCCGAACAATAACATGATTTATTTCCATCTCAGTTTTAAGCTTTTGCATTTTTATTTTCTTCACATGGGTACTAAAAATCTCCTTCATTGCCATTGTTCTCTCATCAATGTAGGCAAATAAAGTGAAAGGTAAATGCTTCGAAGCATTGTTTCATTTTGCAAGCCAGAGTCATGTATGATTGTTTTGCTATCTTATTTTGCATTGGATTACTTGACTCTTCTCTTACTTGATGTTTTGTTTTAAATGATTAGAGTTTTTAGATTTTTTTTTTTCGTAGTGAATTATTCAAATCAGTATGTGTATATACTATTAAAGTAATTCAATTGGGATATTTTCTTCTTAAACATTTTGTTTTATTCCTATATTTAGTTTTTTGGCTTCGGTTTGTAGATTTATGTTTTCTTCGGTAATTTTTATATGGTATTAGTCATTAGTAAGTTATTTATTGTATTTTAGTACTATTCTTATAGTATTATGATTATTATCTTAAGTTTATATGAAATATTAATCTTACACATTTTCTCTTCCTTATAACCGAGTGATATAAGCAAATGTAGGGGAAGTTTGACTAGCCTTAGAGCCTACGTTTAACCCCACAATCTTAGGCTAAGAGTTTGCTGTTACACGACTGAGGTTATCTTATTTTTACCTATACTGTCTTGTTATATTTCTGTTTATTGCTTTGCTTTATTAGATTATTGGTAATTTATATAGTATACGATTGTTCATTATGTATGCAAGGTGTACTAGGATCATTGGGGTAAACTTTAAGGCGAGGTGGGGAACATCACAAGGATTCAGATTTGCATAGCAACCCATGTTTTACGTATTTAAGTTACTTTTAAATTAATTTTACTGCCCCCCAAAACAAACTAAGTCATCGTTTATTCCAATAAAAACTTTTATTAATAGAACAGCAAATTAAGAACATTATTTACATTTAATCTTGTTCAGTAGTTCATATACTACTTCGCCAAACGATAATGGTTTATTTACATTTATTCTTGACGTAACACCATGGTTGGAAACGTCTTTGTTTGGCACTAGGTAGCGTTGTTCACAAGAGCATTGGAAGAAACATACCTGCATTACCACAGTCATTTAAGCTGTCATCGAACGCAGAGGAGTATGGAACATTTTACAAACACCGAGCTGTGGTGGATATGTACCTAATTCACGGATTGGCAGAAGGAAATGCACGATCAACAGAAAGATTGTATCACAAAATGTACCCACAAAGAGATTCCGCTGGGTCTCTTGATGCTTTCTTTGTATCACAGTTTGTGTGATTATGGATTATTACGAGGTAATAGGAAAAATGAGGGTGGGCCACACATTCCAACAGGACATGGTATCCAACACATTTTGTTTCATGCATGGAACAAAATATATTGGATACTTTGGACTTAGGATTGCGTGGCCCGCCCTCACCGTAAGCCATCTTCTCACAATCCGTAAATAAGGTGCATATCTGCCACACACACACACAGCTTGGTGTTTGTAAAACACTCCATACTCCTCTACGGGGGCCGACAGCTCAAATGATTGCGATAATGCAGGTCTGTTTCATTAAATGCTCTTGTGAAAAACGCCACCTAGCGCCAAATGATGAAGTTTCCAACCATGGGTTGCTGTGTAAATCTAAATCTTTTTGTGATGTACCCTATCTCCCCTTACACTTTGTCCAATGATCCTGAGACATCCTGTATATGTATACATATGTTAAGAGAAAAGCATAACGCACAAAATGTGATCACACACACACACAACATCTCCATCTTTTTCCTGTTTTATATGCTACTGGAATTATTCCACACATGTCTGTAAAATTCCAGATCTATATTCCTATTTTTTTATCAAGCTGTTTAACAATATTTAAAGCATGATAGGAATTTAAGCAATGCTGCCATATCCCCATTTTAGATTGTTATATAAAAAGATCCTGATAAATAAAGAATTTTTTTTCTATCATGCGCAGATGAATATGGATTTTTATTGACGCTATTCAGGGATTTGAACTTTTAAACTGAGATTTCTTCATGTCCGTAATGCTTTCTAAGAGAAGGAGGAAAGGGGTGACTTTTTTATGAATTTATCTATATGTTTTATAACTATAAGTTTTAACTTTTTTAATTTTAACTATACGTTTTGTCGAACTCTTTATATATGGAATTACCTCAATGATGTATAACGTTTTTTTAAAAAAATTCAAAGTCAAAATTATTGCATTTTTGAAAATTTTTTGTGTGTGTTTGAAAATAAAATTAAAGCATCTAAATTATGCAGCAGATTCAGAAGGAAATCCCTATAAAATTGTATGTAGTAAATTCTGAGATACTCTAGAAAAAAAAAATGTTAGAAAATATCTATAGTTAGAAAAAAATCTTAGAAATTCAAATAGCAGAACAAAATAAATTTTAATTTTAAGGACATTTTAAAGTAATTTCCATTCTTTACTTTGTATGGGATGATTTTTAGAGTATAAGTTTACATAAAATTCAAATCTAATTATAAATATTAAAAAATAAAAATATTTGCTTGGATGGCAACACGTCACCCTAAGTTTTATTTAAAATAACAATCTCAAATACTAAAAATTGAAAACTATAAAATATTTTAAATAGTTATGAAATATTTTTTCTCCAGTTTAACAAATAAATATTCAATAAAAATTAAGTCTTCAGAGTTCAATAAACCCTATTTTGTTTATTATTTTCAAAAGTAATTTATATTATGGAGACTAATATATTTCTAATTTATATATATAAATGTTTACAGTTTTTCTTTAATTTATTTCCACTTTTTTGGGTAGAATATCTTTTTAAGAATTAAATATTCTCTAACCAATAAGATTGAAAAAGAAGTGGAAAGTTTGGCGCACTGTTTAATTTTGCTGTTGAGTTCTAAGACTGCAAAAGCTAATTAAATATCGGGCTTCGAAATAATCGAAATAAAAGGGAATTAATTGAAGCTATAATTGTTTCCTGGCAACATGTAATAACAAAGAAAAAGCTTTAAACTCTTTCCAGCTCAATAGAACATCAGTGTGAAGCTGTAATAAAAAAATAAAGGCTACCTCACTAAATACTAATAACTCACTGCTACTATCAGTTCCTAATGTATATCGATAGCTATTGCAACGTAATTTTTTTTGCATTGCCAATATTTGAGTTTTGTTTTTGGTAATGAATTCATTATTACATTTTCTTTAAAGTGATATAAAAGACTTTGCGTATTGTGCAACGTAACATTTTCTATAAGCTTACACCTTTAAAAACGTAACAGTTTTCAGAAAGGTGTCCTCAATTTTAGTCACCAATGTAAAAGTCATCCCATAAGAAATTTTTAATATAGAAAAAGCTTAATTACAACGTAAGTGAGTGAGTTTTTATTAACGTGACACTATAAGGAAACACGAGAGCTATGGTTGACAGACCACGTGATTTAGAACCATGGTTAAGTGACAAGGGCGACGCCTGTGCTAGCCTCCCTTCTCCACAAACTACCCCATCACGCCAATGAGAGGATTTTAAATCAAGACAGATTCCATGCGTCAGCTCCGCAACACTTTGGGGCTTCAATGACACAAGGGTCTGAGTTCATAACATGCCATCCATGACCACTAGGGGACTGTGGCCCCTAAAATTACAATGTATAAACATTACAAAAAAAAATTTCAACTTCAAATTAAAAAGTAAAAATGATTTTATATTATTAATGTGATACACATACAATTTTCTTAGATTTCAATCAAAGCAATGAGTTATTTTTTTCCTCCTGAGGCGACATTTGGAGCTTACAACGAATTATGAGAAACACTTTGAAGAAAAATATCTAAAGCACTTTGAGGGAGAAGAAATTGTATTCCTTTGACACTTCATTGCTAATAAAAAAAGTAGTAAAAAATATCACTTTTGATTTCAGAGTGCGTACGTACCGTAAAACCTACCTCTTAAATTGCAAATTTTTCAATTTTTTGAAATAAACTATATGTTAAAGCCTCAATATTTATAAGCATTTTGGTACCAAAATTGTGTGTTCATACTGTGAAAACTTCCGAAGTTATTGAGAAATAAGTAGTGAAACTTAAACGAAAACCCTATTTCTTATCTTTAACTTCATTTTTCGAGAAACAAAAAATTTTAGCTTGCGCGCAGGATTTCTCAGAAACTATGTATGACATCAATTTAAAATTTTATACACGTGTTCAAAATAAGGATCTTCACACATAACTTATACATCGTTTTTCAAAAAAAATTAATAGAATTTTTTTATTTGAATTTTAGTTAATTTTTTCTTAAAATTTTAAAACTTTCGTTATAATTGTATTTAAAAAATATTTTTTTCTCTATATAAATTTCTTTAAAGTTAGTATAACTTCAAAAGTGAACATTTTTATACCAAGTAAAATTGATTTTGTAAATTTTGATCATATTTGATCACATTTTGATCATATTTTTGAAAAATTGTCCAATTTTTATTTCTTTATAACTTTTTAAATTTTTTCTCAAATTCTCTGAGAATTCGAGAAACAATGTAAATATATATGATTATCATGTGGTAAAAATTTGAAATTATTGTTTTGTTTTATTGCTAAGTTACATTGGTTTGAAGAAGGATGTTTTTTTCGAGTGCACGAATAGCTGTTAAGGGTCCTGAGAGACCTTAATCAGTAACCAGTTTAATAGCGAGTTAATACAAGGGGGAAGATAATGACCTTGAGCAATTGATCGGGGAGCATCCCCCATCGAACAATCTAATCTTGTCGCAGTCATTTGTCGAGTGGTGTATAACTTTTGTGTGTGTGAATACTTTCCCGTTCACGTCAACTGTGCGAGTTAATGCAGATTAATGATCCACCCACGCATCAAGGCCGTTCCCAGCACTGCCGCTGCCATTCATCACACACACTCAGATTCCGATTCAAATTTATTACATTATGAAAGATATAGTTTGGCAACGGCACAAACTATTTTCATAAAACTTTATTTTAAACTTGTAAGCAAAATGAACCTAAAATACATAGGATAAGCTAGTCATTATCCTTGTGGGAAATGTTTAAGCATGAATTTGGTGTTTATATTCTAATTAAACGTACCTTTTGAAATTTTATTTAAAATTGAACAAGGCTTTTTTTCGTGTATTTTCATTTGGTATTTAGAGAGGGTAAAAATAATGATTGAAGTTTTATTATTATTATTATTATTGAAAAGGAGTCTAAGTTTTTATGCTCAGATAGTCCTCCAAAGAGTACCGGAAGATTTTTTTTCAAATGGGCTGCATTTTGGCAGATTGGCCTTTGCAGACACGGCTCCAAGTGTGAGAGCTATTTTATTGATGGCACCATCTAGTGGCGTCTCTCACAACGAAATTTTTGGCACTTGAATTGATTCAAGTCTTTGTTGGATGCTAAATATTGCCGTGATTTAATTTTGCCGAGCGTACCAGAATCAAATGGATACTCAAGAGATATTTTACATGCCACATAATCATATGATATGCATGCCTACGATTTTCGCATTCAGGAAATTTATGGACTCCTGCCAGAATTGAACCTACAACCTAGTCTTACGATGCGGACTCGCTATCTCTAAGCCACCGAGACGAGACAGGATTAGAGATTTTTAAAAAAATAGAATCACTATCTTAATTATGAGAGATCTTGCATCCCCTTCTTTTTTAATAAGCCATAAATTGCAATTCCAAAAGTTAGACCCTTATCTAGAGAAGTACATGTTTTTACTCTCATTCTGTAATGACTACGCTACTAATCACAAGTAACTCTACCACTCTCTAATAACTTATTTACAACTTCTAATTATACTCACATCTCATTCATTACTAATTACTCGTATATCTCGCACCTTGTAACACCTCACAAACTCTCTCTCTGTAACACTCCAGTCTCTCTCTCATCATGTACACAACTTCCCGCATTCCCGGGGCTACACTTACACAACGCAGCTGATGAAACAGCACCATCTATATATATATGTGTAAAATCTTAACACATTCAAATAAAAACAATTCTCTCTTTAATACTTTGTATTTACCAATGGCATTTTCTCTTGACACACTAAGCATGCAGAAAATGCCTCGTGTTGTTAATGTTGAATAGTTTACTCGAATAGTAACATGAAGAATCGACTGTAACCGTCAGACGAGCAACTTAAATGTTTGTTTCCTCTTCGCTTCCATATGTGAGTTCTTTCTTCCAACGATAAAATTTTTTTTTATAATTTTGCCAAGAGGAAACCAGCGGTGCGCTTATGCCACTCTAATATTAATATTTGCTGGTTCTCTAAGAAGCCCAGTGGTCAAGGTATCGGATCATGGTAGGCATGTCATGAGTTCGAGCCCAATAGCACTAAAGACCCGCCGTGTAGGGGAGCGATGCGCTTTAAATCTGTCGAGAGCTCAAACATCCTCCCGTTGGTGTGGTGGGGTAGTTAGGAGAGGTGGGGATGCCAGCTCAGGTGTCGTCCTCGTCATTTGTGACCATGGTTCAAATATTCACTCACTTATTCATCCCTTCGTGAATATTCAATAATAACGCTTTGTATCATTCAATACGATGGTAACGAGCTTGTGTTTTGCGAGTAGTGCGTTCGAGTCCTGATGCTAAGATCCTTATGTAGAGGGGCTGATGCACATTAAATATATCCTACCTTAAGGGGTCACGTTGGTGCGGTATGGAAGCGTGATGTGTTAGTTCGAGTATTGTCTTCGTCACTTACTTGGACATGTTCCAAATTGACGTGGTGCGTCGCTAGTTGTGCTGCTTTTAAATGTGACGTTGATAAACAATAAAACGATTGCTTTAGGCACTAATGTTCCTCATACACAGGCATAAAAGAAGGTACTTAAATTACATTTATGTAATAAAAGAACAGTGTCTATTGAACATAGGCGTAACTAGTCCTGAATGGGCCTGTATCAAAATTCCTCTGGGGCCCTTTTTTGGAAAATAAATACAAATGATCGCATTAATAAATCTGGTACGAACGTGTCAATATATTACACATTTTGGAGCCCCGTATCATTGATACGGCTAATACAGCAATAGCTACAACCCTACTATAGAGCAAAAGAAAAATATTTTAAAATCTTATTCATATAACCTTAATCAAAACAAAAACACGTTCAATAAATGATAATGTTTGAAGATTTCATGAAAATGGAGTTATCCTAAATGAGTTCGGTGTGCGTGAGCGTAAACAGAACATTATTTTCAATAGCGTTCTATTGCTGCTTATTACGACGCTAATCCACATAATGCTCTTCAGATTTAATATTTTGACACATAATTAAAATGTTCATTTTAAATTGTTCAGTATCTATCATTTCCCATAATTTAAATGGTAGATATTATTCAGTTAGGTTAAAATGAATTTTATCATAATAAGGTAGCCAATACACACACAACTGTAGGGGCTCATCGACAAGTAACATGTTGTAAAAATTTTAAACTAAAGCTAAAGAATTTTAAACTTAAGCTTTTATTCTTATTTTTAATAAAAACGAATTTAAAAATAAAAATAAAGATTTCTTTATAAATCACTTTTTGAAGAAATTTCACATGTTCAGAAAAAGAGATTCGGTGCTAGGAAGAGAAAAAATAAAAAACCGTGAGCCGGGGGGGGGGGGGGGGGGGGGGGGGGGGGGGGGGGGGGGG
>BMAV01006558.1:465988-488219 GCA_019973955.1 Trichonephila inaurata madagascariensis | reverse complement strand
CAATCAGTATAGCGTGTACAGAAAATTGATAAGATTTAAAAAAATTAAAAAAGAAAAAGAAAGAGAGAAATCCAAATTTTGTTTTGGAATTTCTGAACTCTCTTCGTTAAACCATTATTATTTTATAACACAGCTTCATAATTTCGAATATTAAAACCCCAGAATAGCAATTTGAAATGTGTTTCCTTCCTTCTATTGTAAATAAAACTAAATCTCATGAATCATTTTTTAAAATGATTCGGACGACATTTTATATCCTGTCAATGCGGTTGTTTCTTTTGCAATCTAAATACGCGCACTCCCGTATCGCATAACATAAGAACTTATTTTTTTTTTAAAAAAAATACAAATAATTTATTTAGGGTTCAATTTAGAAATTTTTTAATTTAAAATTCAAAGTTCAATCTATCTAGCTAAAAAAATAAAATTCCTGTTAATTTATCTGCTTGGTAACCTAATAAAAAACAAGTAATATAAAAAATAGAAAATTTAACACGTTAATTCCTACTTTGTTAGAAAAAACGAACTGGCGCCATCTGTTGCAGCTAATTGTAACTAAGAGGGAAATAACGCAGAATAAATTTAGAATTAAAAAATAAATTTAATTAATGAATTAATAGTTGAAAAAACTATATTGACATCAAGTGTCATTCACTACAAGTTTAAAAAAATTATTTGAACTTGATTGAATGATTAGAAATTATTTTATCATATATATAATGATTGAAAATTCTAACAAGATAAACAAATATATAAATATAGAGAGAGAATTTGTGTGAGCTGATTGTGTAGGAAATTGAATCACGTGATCTTATCGCAAACACGTTTTCACTTGTCTAATCACCTGGTTAAATATCAGCAGTATTGATAGTATTATTTAAGAACATTGAGTACTTACTACGGTACGAGCCTCCGTGGCGCAATCGGCTAGCGCGTTCGGCTGTTAACCGAAAGGTTGGTGGTTCGAGCCCACCCGGGGGCGAGTATAACTTTCTTTTTTAAAGCTGCTTTCTCCAAATGTTACGAAATAAATTTGAAGCTAATTTCTTTCGGATTTTAAAGTACTCTTCATCCATAACATCTTTGGTTTCCCATAGAAAAATGGTTTTTATTTTATCTTCCTCTTCTTTGCTTTTGAATCCACTCTCTCTATTTTCTTTCCAATATAAAATGCTTTCCATATCTCGTCTTTCATGTCACAGTGATTTCATGTTACATATTAATATAAGAAAATGCGTTCTAAACCACACTTAAAATGATAAGTGTAGCAAAAGTATTACCTGCTTATTTCTGAAAAAAGCATTCGGTGATAAAATGTACCAATACCAGAAATTAAAATAAAATATTTAAATAAACTAAAAAGAATAAAGCAAAAAGAAAAAGAAAAACTATGGTAAACTATACATTTACGTGGAGCTTTAGAGAAAGCACTATTATCCACTCATCAGAATTAGTTGAGGAAAAAGAATTTGTTCAAGTTACACACACACAAGAATAGATAGCAGTTCATATTGAGAGCACCGTAACAATGCTGGAGGAGGAGGGGGTGGAAAACCCCTCTCCCAGTTGTTTACTTTTTAAAAAAAAAAAAAAAAATCTGCACGAGAAACCTAGTCAGAAACTAAAAAGATATTAAGTTTCTCGGAGAAAAAGACGCAGCAAGGGATATTTTGATGGATTCAGTGTTATGAAATAAGTTTTGAATGAAAAGAATAATTTAAAAAATTTATATAGAAATAAAAAATAAAAACTGAAACCATTAAATATTTCAAAATTCTAAGCAAATGAAGGTCATTTTCAGTATTTTACTGATCTAATGGTTAATAAAGAAAAAATTAATGCATCAATCGATAGAGAAAAGCTTTTAAAGGGAATACCTTCATTGTGTTGCGTCAAAATTTAGAGAATGAGGATCATCATTGATAAATGTATGCAAATAAACTTCTTAATTTACACAAAATATGTTTAAATTTGAAAAATTCACTACGAATACTAGTATTACAAACCAAGAGAAATTTTACTAATAATGAATACTACGAAACAGTGGAGGAATCGAGAATTTCGGTTAAGAGGGAAGGGGGGGGGGTGTCCCTAAAGTTTTCCATCTTCGTAACATCTTCAAATTTTAGTCTGCTGCATCTGAGTCACAGCAGACGATCTTAAATTTTTGTTCAGAACTTATGGTACGAAAAGGTATTATAATAATATTTATTACTGCCTACAACTTTGGGAAGGGAATCCGCTGCAAGTGGGAGAAGCTATGCAGTGATTGGCTGCCCTAACATATTCAGGAAAAAAAAAGTTCCTGAGAATTAACGGAATAAACATTTCCGCTGTTGTTGCTGTAGCTTATCCTCGAAAGATCTGACATATGTCAGATCTGTTCCAGAGGGTTGTTGACCGCTGAAAAATCTATAATAATAAGGGGATAGGATGTTAAGTCCCTCTTAGAAAGTCCGATGCAACTCAGAATGTGATCCGGTAAAACTGGATGGTCACACCATTTCTTACAAATTGGGTAGATTTCAGATCATATGTAAGAATTCTGTCATGGCTTCATAATGATGGATTATACAGGGTGATTTTAAATTGCTGTTACAAATTAAGAGGGGTGATAGTACCCATTCAGAAGACCAATAATTACACAGGAACATTGGGTCGCATTCCACTCTGAGAGGCAGAAAAGAGAAACATTAGAATACTAACCTGAACTTGCAACAGTGTTAGAAAACCAATGAACGATACTAAAAGTTGCACAATCATATTCATTGTTTAGTGAAAAACTCACAGAAACTGCTCAAAATGACGACCACGCGTGTCCTTGCGCAGGTAACACCCGCGAAGGAACGACTGGTGCATTGTCTCAAAGATTTCTCTTATCGTGTTAATTTTGTTTACGGTAACAACAATTCTCACCAGGAGATCTTCAGCTGTGTCCACAGCCGTCTCGTACACTACAGATTTCATATACCTCCAGAAGAAAAATTACAGTGGTTTGAGTTCGCCAAGTCCGATCCATCGTGCGAGATATGTGTCATTCAAGAAGTTACTGCAATATTTCTCAAGGCTGCAATATTCGCGACCCTATATTCAACCATAACGTTCATCGCGCCCCCCTCATACAATAACAATGTATTGAATTCAATAATACTATACTTTTACCTAAAACTACAATACGACTTTAACCTTTTAAGCACCCGGCGTACATGAACGTCTCGAAAAGCCAAAGCATTTATTTCCCCGGACGTATATATTCGTCTTTCCGAAATACGACCTTTTCTGTGCACTGCTATCCATAAAATTATTCCAAAGGTTTTGGAATGCCATAAAATGACCTTGGCAGATTTTGCAAATGCTTTACTTATTTCAGATTATTTGCTTCTTTATCCCTCCCCCCTCCCCAATACATCACATACTCGAACCTACATGGAAAACGGATGGCGTTAGGGAGCGGATCTCGACACTTTTAATCGGCAGTTAGGAGATTAATTATAAATCGTACAAATTATCAAGAAAAGTATTTATTTTTGTTTTTAATTATATATTTGGCAAGCCCATGGGGTTATTGTTAATTAAAAAACTTGTTCTTAACTTAGTATTGTTAAATTAATTATAAAATACATTGTGTATCACTGATACATTTATCAGTGTAAATGTGTATTTTATTATTTTTTTATTATGTCAATGTTTTTTGTTTGTTTACTTCCAATAAATTAATAATTTTTTTAAAAATAATTTTTTGTTTTCGACTTTTCCATGTGCTCACGCCCCCTTCGTCGAGTTGTCATGCCCCCAAAGGGGGTGCACCCCACAATTTGAGAAACGCCGAGTTACTGGTCCTGATGGAGAAACAGGCTGTGGCTCCATCGTGCATAAACCACATGACTTTCTGGTTAGGGAGTGGAACAGCCTGCAATACACTGAGAAATACTTGCTCCAAGAAGATATGTTATATTTCGCAGGTCAAATGGTCTGGGTAATAGATGGTAATAGATGCAATGGCCTACCAGGTAATCACCATTATACTGCCTAGACGTTCATGGGCAATTTCTGGTGATTACGAGGGGTAGTGCAGTGGGAATTGTCGTTTCTACTTTCCTATTTTGTGCCTCTCGGAATGATATACGACCTTATGTTCCTATGTAATTATTTATCGTCCGGATGGGTACTATCACCCCTCTTAATTTGTAAAAACAATTTAGAACCACCCTGTATATTAATATCACGTGTATAATATTATTCAGACGGATCTCGTAGTTCTGAGCTGTGGCAAACTCACGAGGATGGTACTTGAGGTAGCATACTGCGCTCCAAATTCCACAATAAGCAAACGTAAAAGCTTTCAACTTCGATAGATTTAACAAACATCAACCCTTAAATGGCGAGTTTTCAGCGGCACGGGGGGACTCTCAAACATACGGCTCGACAATGATCATTACTATACAGGCCATCTACTTCTTCATTTGAAATTCGGAAGAGATTTCTCGAGATAAGAAAATATTTCTATATTAATATAATAATTTTTTCATTTCAGTTTCGCATGTTTTATCCTGCTGATAATTTTCTTTCAGTGCAATGTTTTTCTTTAACCCTCTGGAGTGCTACCTTTGCTACGTGTACTTTGCCAGTGGAAATCGCCGGATGTGTGGCGAGAGTTAATACGGTGACTTTTATATTTAGACTGCTGCGCTATAGTGTCGAACTGCAGTAGACGCATCAAAATCAATAATAATAGTAACCAGGGCCTCGTCTCGTTCTCGACTCCACCTTAATAAGAGAATGATCCGATCAAATGTTTTTTCCTATTGTATTCTCCTAAAAACTGGGATTTCGGATGACATGTCAACTAGTTACATGGGATAACCGTCGCTTACGTACAGGTCTAGGCCTACCACAATACATCATTATTACTCCTTCAGTCAAAAGGTGTCTTAAGACGTCCCTGATAATAATGAAACATCAGTATTTCGGTTGAATGTTTATGTTCAAATGACTGGGCAATAAATATATAAATTCGTCAAGAGTAGGCATTGATATTGCAATTTTTTTTATCAGTTAGGAGAAGTATTCCAAGATCTTATTCAAGATTCTTTAAATGAATACAACCTTAAAAATAGCATTTTAAATGTCGCGAAGTTATCACATTGGTTCGTAACAGCTCCAATAACAAACATTCGATTTTGCCATCACGTGACGTATCTTTTCTTAAGCAACCGTCGTCCATCACCACCACCCCTTGCTCAGTGTCAAACTATCCGACGTGAAGGGAGAAGGAAAAAGAACGGTCGTGAGGGGTGGGAGGTCCTAATGGCCATTCGCAGATTCGTTCTCCGTCACGAAGAGGGTGGATCGCGCTTTTACGATCGTTTGGCGCCACCGCACGCACGCAAATGAAGTAACAGGTGGGCCAGACGATTATCCTCCGGGGGAAAATGGAATCTAGAATGAGAAGAAAGCGAAACAAATGTTCGTGGTTCTGGAGAGGAATATTTCTGAACAAGAACATTGTTTTATATTTGCATAGGAGCTCGGAGAATCAACAGGCGCCTGTTGTATTTCTTTTGTTTGCTTTTATTATTGAAAATTCCAGAAAAAACTTTCTTATGAAAACAAAATACCTAATAACATACACACATTGGTATTGTATCACAGAATCTTTCCTAGTAGCAAATAACGCACAGAGTGGGATTTTTGTTCATTAAGCTTGGTTTCCACTGAAAATCAATGCTGCTGTAACTCACAAACAACAGTTTCAAAAATTAATTCTCCAATAAGATGTGGTTTTAAAATTAAACATGAAACATGTATTTGAATAGTGCAACAAAGAAACATTTTTAAAAGACATATTGATACGCTTAAAGTAAAGAAATTTTCACGTGAATTAAAACATTTCTGAGTAAATGTATCTCTAACTTTTAGTTTAATAGCTATAAACGCAGAGTAATGCAGACTAAACTAAAGAGATTTACACTCTACATCAGGGATAGCGAACCTTTTTGAGACGTGGGTCAAATTTTGTTCATATTTTTTTTAGTACTAGCTCGTGGGTCACTAATGCCTATTTGCAACAGAGTTAAGTTTAAAAAAATTTTAACTGAATATTTTTAAAACTAAACATCTTTAAAATTCAACTGGCTTAACGGGCAAAAATGAGCGTGGTTTGACGATTTAAAAGTTTTTAGTGGGGTTTAAAGTTTTTAAGTGTTTGCAGCAAATTGCAATAAGTGTTTGAATGTACAAGGAGTAACGAAAATTACATCCTAATATCTATTATAAACGCGAAAGTTTGTGAGGATGTTTGGTCGTCTTTCACGCAAAAACAACTGAATGGATTTTAATGAAACTTTACAGTAATATAGCTTATACATCAGAATAACACATAGGCTATAATTAATAGCATAGGCTATAATTTATAAAGATATTGTGAGAAGTGTCCAAAATATAATGATATTTGTCAAGTAAGTAGGAAAAAATTCTGCCCTCTGCAAGCAATTCTGGCGTGCAAGACAGCATATATCTATCTTTTATTTGTGAAGAAACCCTTTTTGTTTTGACTACGCAAGGCTCTCGCTTCTAATTTATTCCTGTACTCAGCGTAATCCCTAATTTCTTTTTTTTTTATTTCAGAATAAAACTAAGTTTTGAAGGGAGTGGTTGTTATAAATCTCTCTTTATTTGAATATTTTTTTTATGATTTTATTATGCATATTTCGTAGTAAGAAATTGATTTTTTTTCAAAATAAATACTTTTATCGCTTCTGGTACTTAAAGTAAATAAATTTTCTCTTTCACACTACATTATTTGGAAAAATTTTCAAAATTTGTTTCTGGTTAGTAGTTAATTATAGTGCTATATTTTTAATTGAATAGGCAGATATTGCATTTTTAAGTATAAAAATAATTATAACTACTGTACTGTATTTTTTGGAGTGAGAGAGTGA
This sequence comes from Trichonephila inaurata madagascariensis, assembly GCA_019973955.1. Taxonomy (NCBI): domain Eukaryota; kingdom Metazoa; phylum Arthropoda; class Arachnida; order Araneae; family Nephilidae; genus Trichonephila; species Trichonephila inaurata. Next base: position 481,278 of record BMAV01006558.1, on the reverse strand, counting down.
ATATTAACGTCGCACAGTTCAGCTACACGAGGGCTTTTGGCGACGAATAACGTAATTTTGAACCATGGTCAAGTGACGTGGACGACACCTAACTACCACACCAACTTAGGAGGAATATTCTTTGAAATCCACTCTTCCAAGATATATGGCAGCACGGGTTCTATGATGAGTATTTTAGCGGGGAAAGCGAATAGTTTTGTAGCAGATATTGCGTTTTCAGCTGATGGCGTTTTCAGTGGATTGCAAAGTTTATCATTTTTGTCCAGAAAAAATAGTTCATTTCAAAATTTAAGTGTCTTATGTTTTTGTATGTTAATGAAAACCTTAGAAAACGATTTGAATATTTGTATTAAGTGAACGGTATATATAATTAATTTTACAGTGGAATATCTTTTATTAATTGATTGGCTCTAACGGATTAAATTTTCCGAAGTGGAGTGTTTTGTTTATGTATATTCCTTAATTTTCAATGTAGTGATCAAAAAAAAAAAATATTGCATGAAAAAAACTGCAATAAATCATAATGCGGTAGATAAAGCCTTAACGTGCATCGCTTCTCTACACGGCGGGTCTTACAAAGCTATAATAAAGCTCGAGTTATGAAAGTAGCTAGACATTTGCCCACTTGACTCTATCGTCAACATTTCACTATGTTTTTCATTGAATCGCCATTATAATTTAAGAAACGGCGTTGCTTGCAAATATTACAATTTTAACATAAAATAAATGCAACAGAAAGTAATATTAATGTATTACACTTTCAGATGTAAATTATTTACACTATTTTAAGCGTTCATTACACAAAACTTTTAACGATGTGTTACTTTTGCTGGGCAGAGATCAGCTTAGGGAGGTATTTTCAAAAATGGACCCTCAAGAGTGTTACGGGGAGTTATAAATAAAAAAAACCTTTTTATCTGCTATTCGATCTACAGACTTAAAATTTAATAAAGGTGTTTTTTTTTCTTTCTTTTTTTTTTTGTTCAGCTGAGATGTGCGAAAACCTTTTTTTGTTTAATTTGCAATTCACGTAAAATTAACTCATTAAAAACTTCTTTATCCTTCAATCTGTGTTGTTTAATTTATCAGTTCACCCGCGTGAAGAACGGGTATACCAGCTAGTACAATATATATTATGAAATATTATCTATTAGTACATATATATATATATATATATACCACAAAATTGATTAGAATGTTTTTAATAAGAAATCTGTGGCCGTTTATTTTCAGATAGGTTATTTAAAATTAGGTTCATATTACGTATTCATTATTTTGACGCATTTTGCAGTTAATTCCCTGTCAATTCTATATATTTCTATTAGAAGATTTTACAAAGTTCATTGGAGAAAACAACTTTTCACACGAACCCAAACATCATTCAAAGAGCATTCACTAGTTTTTTTCTTTGACATAAAATTATTTGGTAAAGAATCCCATACGTGTGTGTTTAATATAATATTTTTAATTTTTACTCAAGGATCCATATTATCTTCTCACCATTTTCCTTCTACTTCAGAAATGAAGTCTTCAAATTCTGTTTTCCACACGACGAGGTTTCGCAATTCAACCCATTCCATTTCTAAAGGATCGATACCTATCCACATATAAATTAGGTCAACTCCCTTGTTTCAAATTATGTTTTGTAGGGAAATAAAATAAAGTGAAATGTATTTTCCACACCTTTAAATAGATTGAATCCCTTCTCAAAAGCTTGTTTTATTTCCTGTATAATCATTCAATATTTTTTAAATACATTTTCTGGAATACCACACAACGGAATTTTCAAAAATTAGTGTGTTTTGAAAAAGATTTTGTAGTTGAGGAAAATATTTCGTGATTTTCATTTTCAAATCCTTAGTAAAGATGTCAAGTTTCGTCATAAATATTTTAATATTTTCAAACATCGTTAAAACAATGGGTCCATATCCTTGAAGTGTTTGATTCAGTTCATTAAAATGCTGAGTGATGTCGCATAAAAACATTAAATCATTAACCAATGTATATTGGGTTATTCATAGAAACTAGTGTCTTTTTTAATTAAAAAGAACTTAATTCATTCTAATAACCTTACAAAACGATTAAGGACTTGACCGAAACGCAGCCATTGCAACGTTGTTGTATGTCAAAATCCCTGCATTCAATTTCTTTTAAGAATTGTGCAAATTGTCGTTTATAAAGTTTATTATTTTTTTTATTACAATGACATTATATACTCTGGAAAATGTTTTTTAAACCCATCTTTTCACACAAAACTTGCTGTTTTATTATACAATGAATATCAATCAGAGAATGTGAAATATTTTGCTTAAGATACTGAGTATAAATCCAATGTTTTTCCCAACTATACTAGGTGTACTGTCTGTTGTTACAGAAACTATTTTCTGAAGGTTAATATCTATTTCTTTAAATGCACAATATCAAATTCTTTAAAAATATCAAGACCGGTGCACTTCCTTTCAACATTATTAGTTTTATTAACCCTTCTTTGATTGTTTTTCCATAATTATACTGAACGAAAACTGCTAATTGTGCATGACCATTTACATCATTGCTCTCATTTAAAGCATTTGGATACATTTCTGCATAATTTGTCCTTATGTATTTGCGAAAATTTTTTTATAATTCTATTACTTGATTTTTAATTATATTGCGACTTATAGGTAAATTTATTTATGAGCTTTATAATCAATTATTTTTCTTTAAAATCAGCAAACAATGTAGGACGACATTCTAAAAATATTTTTTTTTACAAATTTTCCTTCTGAAGGGGTTTTTCGTGGCGAGAAATGCAATGTGCAGCTTGGAAACTAACAGCTGTAATGTTATTTTTTGAAACCAAAAAACTTTTTAAAACACTGCTTTAAGAAAAATTCTTTTTTCTTTTATAAAAAATCTGTTTTTCTTTCTGCATCTGTTGACAAGCCAAGATTAGAATGTAATATTTCAAAATGTATTTTTATATTATATATACATGAAGTGACTTTGCCATGACAAATTACACATATAACCATTTCATCCCTATCAATCACACCATATTTATTAAACTATTGAGATTGATATGGCCTGGAACTTGTATGGCCTGTTTTTAATTTTTTAACCACCGACATAGTACACGGCTACAATTAAAAAAAAAATATTTATATTTAGAATACAATAATTTGAGAAGAAATGTTGAATTAACATGCTTAATATACATACACATCAATATACATTACTTTCGAATTTGTTCAAAATGGATGCCTCTAAGTTCAACATGGTACTGACTGGCGCAGGCGTGCCTTAAATTGCGAACCAAATATTGGTAGTATCGAGAACAACAGACATACTCATGGTGCCCATTGGCGCCTCACAAGGTGTAACAGACAGGCGACGATATAAGTGCTATGGAAGTCTCTACAAACATAACTGAACATTTTTATTCGAAGAAAGTGGTTTAAATTATTTTTATTTGCTTTGGTTTGTCGATTTTTTTTTCAACAAACAAAATGTGATCAAAATTGTACACTTTATTTGATATTTTGTAAACACTTTTGCTTTATTTCAAATACTACATACTTTCACATACATTTGTTGTCAGTTGCGTAACTTTGGAACTGTAATGATCAAACTGAAGGTTATAGACAGCATTTAAATTGCTTTTGTGTCAATGCAGTGCTTGAAAAAAAACAAATAGAATATAAATTATTCACACAAATTAGAAAATCTAAATAAACACACGTAAACAAACAAGCGGTGGCCTAGTAGCCATGGGTCGGTTAAAGAGCTTGCGTGGGTCAGTGTCTGACCCACGGGTCAGAGGTTCGCCATCACTGCTCTACATTATCACAGTAATTTCTTAATCTGATTTATATGTATTTTTTCAAAAGTAGAAGTGGTTGAAATTTGAAGGTGTTAAATGGATAAGATGTGAAAAAGGCTGAGCAAGATGTTTCTCTTTTAATTATTTAAAAAAGTATAAACTATTCGAAAAGAATACTTATTGTCGAATACACAAGGTTAGGTCTTAGGGGTCTTACCTTCTGCATAGACCAAAAGGTTTTCAACTTTTATCATACAGATTTCGCCTCGAATCTTTCGTCTACATTTTTCTTAGAAAACAATCCTTCCCTCCACATATGCATTACTGGATACTTCGATTTATATTATACTTTAAAAGTAACAGAGTTGTGCTGCTACAAATCCTTCTCTTTCAACGAAATAGTCACCAAACTTTGCCAAATTAGTTGCAATAATAGAAAAGTAACATTTTAACAGACAGAATGCAGACGAATAGGTTATCCAGGGACCGTAATATACTGCCGGAAGTAGAGCATTGCAGATATTTCATTCAATTGTACTACAACTAACAAGTGGAACTAAATATAGTGAGCATACATCAAAAGAGACTTGTTGTGACATGAGTGGTGTAACATGCCACCAAAGGTGTGCATGTCTAACAACGGAAGATATAAAGTTCTCATTCGTAGAGATAGTTTATCAAGCGGTATGAATCTTTTCTGCCCTGTTTATCAAAATTTGTATCTATAAGTTTTCACAAAACTGGAAGCAATAATGAAACAAGCGGTATTGGAATATTTCTTCATAATTTTATTATAGTTCTTTTTCTTCCGAAATGGAGAAAAAAAGTATTCAGATTTAGAAGAAGTATGTTTCATAATAATACGAGCTCATAGGATTAAAATAGTCATTAAAAACGTTATAAACTTGAATGTTAATGATAGCCAATAAATATACTCTCGCAAAATGAAAACTTTAGCATTTAAGTACAGAAGAATCGAACATTGTGTTATGACATACATAGCTCACAAAAGATAATGACTTGAGGTATCCGACTACGTTCGGAACCAGGATCTTAAAAAGCGCATAAATGGATAATTTTCATGATATTTAGTGTCACATAGATTAGAATACATGTATAAAATTTTTTTAATGATATTTTGACAAAAAAATTATTTATATACAATATTTTGGCAAAAAATTAACTTAGAATAATCTTTTTACAAAATGTTCTCCTTTTATAAAAAATGCTTCTAAAATAATAATATTTCGCTTATATAAAGTAAAGACTTCACCAAAGAGTCTGAACTAGAACTTTTGAAAAATTCACATTATTTTAAGAGTTACCACTAATTGAAATAACAATCATTCTATGTTCATTTTTTGACAAAATATTGTACTTAAATAATTTTTTATTGTAATGCTATTCTTCAAACAATTTTATATACATTTTCTAATCTACGTGACACTAAATATCCTAAATATTATCCTTTTATACGCTTTTGCAAAATCCCGTTTCCGAACGTAGTCGGATACCTTAAAAGAGATAGAGGAAGATTGTGTATTGTATTAAAATACATCGATTTGCGTACATGCAGTAAAGATAATATGACATTTAAGTTGAAAATTAGTGTAAATATTAGTGATAAAATCTCCATTATTCATTAGATGATTATTGAAATTTTCTACAATTGAACCTAACGAAACACAACCGAAGCCGAAAAAGGAAAGTTAAATACCACAATTGACGTCTTGACCAAATATTGGCGAATGACTCATTGATCAACAAATGTCACTTTTTTCTGTTTGAATAGAGACAAAAAGCTCCCCCTCCCCCATACATAATCACTCCACTGTTTGAACACTCCCCCCCCCCTTCATGTCATGGACAGTGATCGACCGTTATTACCCATCTGTGAATTGTTTGATAACAATCTGTTGCTGTGTCACGGCTCCTTCCAACTGTCAGAAACACCGAGCACTTCTGGAAATGCCTTCGGGTGATTCTTGTCTCTGATTTAACGGGTTGCGATTGGTTCTGAGAGATCCAATTGCTCGAGATGAAGTTGGGTGCACCGGTCACTCGGGTCACCGCTAATTCATTGCATCGTTTCAAGTAATGGGCGAAGGAGACCGTCCATTAGGTCTGAGAGGCCGAATTGTCTGCAGTAAGTTATGCAAAGAGATTTAAATTAGAATCACCTTGATGAAAGATGTTTAACTAAGAAAGAGGGAGAAGCTCTTAGAACTTTTTGGATTACTTCCAAATGTTTATTGAGGGTTTATGTTCAATATTTATTGAAATATGGGTATTATATACAACCATGATACAACTTTTTATTATTCAAATAAGTAATTATAGATTAACAGTACGATGACAGGTTTATTATCATTCTGGCTTTGGTGTTTAGATGACAAATGGGAATACTAAAGCATTGTACATCATATCGACAAAAAAAAAAAAAAAAAAAAAAAATTAAAAATATAAATATATAAAAATATATATATATGCTTTCATTTTCTTGCATCTAAAAAGTAGAAGTATTACGTTTTAAAAAAACACATTGAAAAACCTGCTCAATCTCACAATAGATACTCTGAAAAAATATTTCTTAATCTCACTTTTTTCCGGAACTAAACTATCTCCGCTTGAGATGCATTGCAACATTTCATTATTGTTAACAATTACATATCACATATTTTTTGTCAGGCTCTCATCTTATCAAACTTTTGCTAAGGAAGAAAACATTGATTGGGACCCTGTAAAATTGTTAATTTTTGGGTTTTATTCACATTTAACGTTACTTTTTTTGTGCTTACTGTTGCCATAATAATGTAAATTAACTTCTCAAAACTAATACATATGATTATTCTAAAAAAAGATAAAATTCAGTAGCAGAAGAGAATAAGGTTTTTTATTTAATTTATTAATTTTATTTTGAAAAGTATTTGTGCAAAGGATATAATGTGACCAGTCGTGCACACAAGGGGGGGGGTCCTGGAGGTCCGGACCCCCCCCCAAAGCCCGGGATTTTTTTTCCGATCGATTATATTTCTTATATAGTACGTAGAATTTAGTTAAATATTTGTTATTAATGATTAATTTTATTAATTAATGCGAATTATTTATTCAATAATTAGTTTTTTACTGCTTTTTGTTCCCTAAAATCAACAAAATCGAAAGGAGCATGATACAAGAATGGTGAACTTTCGACCTTGGACTCCCCTCCCCCTTGAAAAAGTTCTGTGTGCGCTACTGAATGTGACGTAAAATAATAGGATAGAATTACGCTATTTATTTCAACCATCATTCACTACTAATCCGTTTAACATTAAATAATGAATGCAAGATACGTAGGAACATTATATATATATATATATATACTCAGGAGTATTTTTGCCTCTCTTTCCTCTTGGTGCAACAATCTACAACAACGTTACTAAAACTCTGGGGCGTGCCCTCCCTGAGGGGGCGTGATAAACCTACGAGGAGAGGGGAGAGTAGACTGCAAAGTCGAAAATAAAAGATTTAAAAAATTACAAATTTACTGAAAGGTAGCAAAGCAAAATACATTCTGATATAATAAAAAATAAAATACATAATACATTGATATAATATACTTATAAATGTATTAGTACCTTACAATGCATATTTCACAACTAATCCCTCAATACTAAGTTAAGAACAAGTTTAATAGTTACTAGTGACTCCCATGAGCTGGTCATATGCAATATTATACACAAAATTCTTAATATTTATCCTGATAACTCATACAGTTTATGGTTAAAGTTGTATTGTAGCTTTAACGTCAAAGTACATTATTATTGCATTCAATACATTGTAATTTTATAAAGGGGGAAGGAAAATTATGATTAAAAATTGGGTCACCAATATTGAAAGTTTGAGAGGCACTGATCTACGAACAATATTTTCCTAAAAACTTTTTCCAGAATTTATTATTTTTATTTTTAGTTAATATAAAATCATAATTAAGAAATAATTACCATATTTTTGAGCCCCTACAAAATCACAAGGAAAGCACACACCTGGACAATCGGATAAGTTTAAAGGGTGGATCGAATTAAGATGTTGCAGGCCTTAATATTTTGTTCGGATCATGTTCTCGAGTAATTTGGTATTAGATGTAAGATTATATAATTTCTAGGCGAGGAAAACAAACGAAAGCTCATTTGACCCTCTGTTTTTAATTCTATGCTGATTTTAATAATATATCTAAGAAAGGAGTGGAAATTTACAACAAAATGGATTTTTTCTTCTTTTTTTCCCTTTCACTTAAAGAGTTCTGAAGTAAAAAAAAAAAGATGGATAAAGACGAATAACGCAATGGAAGCATACCATACCGTACGTATTCTATATCAAGTTATCATTTCCCTTTTTCTTAAAAGCGAAGAAAAAATATAGCGTATCTATACATATACGGATAGATAAATATGATTTCTTTGAAAGATCTCAAAATAAATTGGAGCAGAGAAAATGGATAACCTTTATAATGCTCAGAATGGATCCACTTTGGAATGAAAGTTTTGTATTTATTTCTTGGAGAAGATACATGATATTCCTCGAAAGGAAAGAATAGGTGTAATATTTATTTTCTGATAAACCATTTTTCAAACTCATTCCGTCTCTCAATCCCTGTATGAAAACATAATACCTAAAACTTTACATAAACTTTCGAATACTTTACGCCCTATCGCTTGAAAAATGATCCTCAACTTCAGGGGTCTTTTGCAATAAACTTTAAACGACTCTGCAGCCCTGATGATTGCGCCCTCTCACGTTGGAGGCGGGAAAACATTTTCCTTCTCCAAGCTGTTCTTCTAGTGCTCGCCCCCCGCCCTTCCAAATAAAGATTTCTGGACGAATAAACTGTCTCCGCGAACTCCTTTAAAGACTTCAATTTATCCTTAAACATCCGTTCCCTTGGCAAGGAGTTTATGAAAGACTCTGAGAATCGGTTTTTCATTCCCCTCCACCCTACTGCATTCCGAGTGAGAAACGATGTAGCTTTATGAAACTAATTTAGCTTTTAAGAGGGGATGCATTATCACTCGAATACATCCACAATGTCCCAACCAATTTGTTGTGTTTCGAGTGTATCAATAAACTCTGGCTTGGCTCCTGTCTTAAGTAGGAATACATTGAAATGTTTTCCATAAGTATTGAAATTCGATAAGTTATTCGTTTACACAAATATTTTCATGCACAAATCTAATCCATCTATTGATCTTCAGTTACTATTTTAACTTTCTAACTCCGAGTTATATTCGCTTTGTTAATTGTACTAAATGGGATAACATTTCAACAAACGAACTCCAATTTAAAGAGTAAAGCTAAATTATTTTAAAATATAATTAAATATTTAAGACATTGTTTGATTTTCCTTTCACATTTTACATAAATATCAGATTTATTTCATTCCATTTGGTTTTTTGTTTCTTTACTTTCACAGAAGTGTCTTCAGGTTTTTATTTACTGAACTCTTCAAAGTATTAAGAATTAAGTATTTTCATTTAACAAAATTGCATCTCAAGTTTCCATCATTGAGAAGAGCATCAAAAATGAAACTCTACTATAGAAGAAAAATTAAAAATATAGACAAAATGTTGAAAATAAAATAAAAATTGCATCTAAACATTTTAGAAATCTAACAGCTAAATCTAATTACAAACACAAAATATCTCAATTAAAACTCTCAAACCAACACACACACACAAGAATATCTAATTACTCTAATACTACAATAATAATATGATTCTTGTGATTTATTCACAATTCCAATCATCCTATTATTCTTCAAATTGTTCTCTTCGTGGGCATTTGAGAAGAGCAGTGGCAAAAAAAGCAAAGATGGAATTCATTTCCTTCTTTATTCTATATGCATAAGCCAGCTTAGAAAAATTAGCATGAGCTAAAGGAAGAAATGAAATCGACAGAACAGAATAAAATCATACAAAAGGAATACACAAAAATGTATTTCTTGTATATTCAATATTTTTGGTTTCGTTATTCCCATGAGCTTAGTTAAACAGCTATAAAAACTGTAAAAACTGGTGTATAACGTGCCCTTTTAACACAAAAAATAGAATCGAAATTTACATTGCATGTTATACGTCGTGTTTAAAAATGAGCATAAAAAAAGATGGTTTTTCTTCATAGATCGAAATACTGTTTATTTTTAAAAGAAATGGTATATTCCTTATAAACATAAGGGATTGTAGTTCTAGTAGTATACATTTTTTTTAAAAAAAATCTGGAGTAATGGCCCGAGGAAATGACCTCAAAGCATAAAAGCATTGCATAAGTATATTTCAGGTCTCTTCGTGAAAATGGGGGCGAGCATTATACGGCGAATACACCTAAAAATTTAAAAGGTGCGCATTATACACCGGATTTTACGGTACTACAATTTGAAAGTCGTAAATCCTCGTATTAAAAATTTCAATTGATATGCTAGAGTATAGATTTTTTTCACAGTCATTGTTATGGGTGCTCAACATTTATTTTAAAAGATAAAAATTAGGAACTTAATTAATATTCTCTTTTTATCCATTTTATAGCAATATCAAAATTTTATTTCATGCAAGAATTTAATTTATTAGAGTTCTCTATATTTAGTTCGCTTAAAACCTAATATTTATTCAATATTTAGGAATGGTCAAGGATACTATACTCAGGAATTGCTGGTCAAGTAATACATTTAGCATAGCCTACTTGCCGGTAGTAAATGATGTGGTTTACATTTGAGGGCTTTTTATATTTAAACAAGATAAGCACCACTTTAGGGAAATTTAGTTATGACACCATTGTCACTCCGTTGTGAGTTAATTAGATATTTATGAACCTCGATAGTGGGAAACTGGTTAGAGATTTCGGACTATTCTTCTCACATTTCTTGTGTTCAGATTCTTTATTTGATTCTTTTGTAGCAAATCACAACTATGTTCGCTTCGGATTTCAATTAGTTAAAAAATATTTGTCAAATTTATTAAATATTATTTGAGATCCTTTGAAAAATTAAACATTCAAATACAAAATTAATCAGTGAACTAAATTTTGACGTGGATTCTTTTTACATTAAACTTCTTTTAAAAAAAAAAAAAAAAAATTCTTTTACTGCCTCGTGTTATTTTTAATTGTGACCTTTATAACGAATCAATAAAATAATTCTGTTAAAACAAACTTAGGACGTTTTGATGGTGAAATACATTAACTCGGGAGCGGTCACGCGGGGCACAAAGTCACCCCAAGCTCGAGAAATCCTTAATTTTGTGAAAACTGTTTATTTGTTTTCAATGACCTTGACAGTATCCTCTTGCATGACAGTCTTCATGGGAACTAAAATGCATTTGTCACATATATCCTTCTTTTTGGGGAGTGGCAAATGTTTTTTTTACAATCTTAGGGTACTGGGGTGACTGAGTTCGCCACGCGTCTGCTTTTGTATCAAAATAATTTCTATGAACCGGCTAAATTTTTCCCCTGTGAACTTCTAAGTGTTTTTGACTGCTGGATTGTATGACTCATTATGGTTTATAAATGTAAATGAATAGGATATATATAAAAAAGAAATGGTCAACAGTGATCTCTATTGGATGAAGCTGATCAAGCAGGGGAAATAATGATGAAATAATGGACACATTAAAAATAATAATGAAAGTAAATTTGAGAAAAACGATGAACATGAAAAGTTTGAGTTGAAAGGAAAATTTTCAAATGTAGCCTAAGAAGTCCATCAAGAAAGAAATGAAGACTTAAGTGTATCATAAGACAAACGGCACCTTGTCAAAAAGACACAAGCAAGAAAACTTCATCACGCTATTTGTCGATCGGGAAAGGACAATAAAATGGCAATAACTTGGAACAAATTATGACAATTTGGCCTACAAATATCATTCCTGTAATGTTAGCGAAAAGTGTCTGTGATTTGTGTCGTTTATTAAAGTCGCGCAGATTTGAAACATTTTAGTTCAGCTTGATTCAATTTTTTTCTCAAATTATCAAAGAAAAATGAAAGATCCTGAAAAGTAGATTGGTATGCATTCTCTTAATTGAATTATTTACTCAAGTTAGGATTTTTATCATCTTCAATAAATATAATTATATGAAAATAAAAAAAGGATTGGGTTGACTCCGTCACCCCGCGCGACCACTGACATTATTATCGAGTACGCGTCTTCTTCCTGGTAAACGTTTCTCAACGTCTCTGTAAAACGATTTTTCCGCATTTATACTTTTAGCGCAGTGAAACTCCCAATAACCATTTATGCTTATAAAGAATGAAGTACTTGGAGAAATTATTATTATTATTATCGTTAATAATATCTGCTTATAATTATTATAACACGTTTTTTAATCTTTTTGAGCAATATACCGGATGGGCAAAAATTCCGCATAAACTCTAAAAATTTATAAAACCCGGAAAATTAAACAAAATAAAAAACGGTTTGCACGTGTAGCATCGATAAATCACGGGATTTTTTTTAAGAAGAAAAATTTAAAAAACAGCCGATAGGTGGCACTGGTACGAGAGACTTAGTTGAAAATATGCAAATGAGATAGACGATTATAAATACAAATGACTCGAGACTAGCAGTGCTCGGGAAGCTGGCAGACGCTTGGGCTTACCACCCATCCTCAATACGCAACATTCTTCATGAAGTTCTCGATCAGTATTCATACACATTGCAGTTTTGCCATGAACCTTTACCGTCGGTTACTGTAGAGCAGAGGCCGCCAAAGTGGTGGTCCGTGAGAAAATTTTCCTGGTTCCCAGAAAATTGTGGAATTTTCTTACTCATCCTGTAAAGCTATGTTTTAAGATGCGTTGAAACATAATTCGATTCACAACAATAATTTAACACTTAAAAAATCTTATTAGTGGTCCTCGGAATTTAAATTATGAATTTACTGGTCCGTGAGATCAAAACGTTTGGCGACCACTGCTGTAGAGAAGCATTTGTGAGATGGGCTCTCTCTAAAATGAAACGCCACCTATCGGTTATTTTTTGTATTATTATTACTATTATTATTTTATCTTCAAAAAAATCCCGTGACTTATTGATGCTAAACCTCAAACCATTTTTTATTTTGTTTAATTTTCTGGGTTTTATAAATTTTTAAAGTTTTTACGGACTTTTTGCTCACCCGGTATCTGAAACAATGAAGTATATTCTTGTAATTTCGATAAAGAAAATTCTAGAAATATGTGACTTATTATAGTTTGTTCTTTTATACGTTGAACACAATAAATTGAAACATGGATCGAAAACTTATATCATGTATAACTTAAAACAATAAATAAATGTTAAATAGTAGTTTTAAAGAACCCTTTTATGAAAAAATTCTTACATTAAAACCTAATTCCATTCCCCCATGTAGAAAAAGAACTCATTAATCCTCGATGCGCATCCCGTAATTTACACGAGTATGCATTTTTCCGACCTGTGCTGTTCCTGTTTATGTTTTCATTCATGTTTTTATGCTCATATTTTGATTATCTCTATTTCTATATTTTAAAATAAAAATTCTTTTACAAAAATTGTTCGTATATTTTAACTCTAAAATGTAGATTTTTGAAATACGTAATGAAACCATACGTAATTTTTGAACCTACTTTGATAAAATATCTACGCAGCGAGAGGGTTAATGAATGGGATAGTCTTTAATGTGTAATCAGAATTATAAACACATGACACATAAACGCCGCATTGGTACTATTAATATTATCCAAAACATAGTTCGTAAAAAGTTCAAATAGACTTCTTTACGGATACATAATATTTTTTTAAATTTTAACTCCTATGTCAATTAATTTAAAACACTTCTGCTTTAATAAGCACTAAACAATGAATATATCAGTAAAATATATTCAAACAAATAAAAATTGATAATATGATTTTTGATAGTTTGTGTCTAATCCTTATCTTTGAACACAGTTTTAAAACAAATACTTACGACATATTAAAGTTTCATGTGTATAAATTAGGCTTATATTAAAATAATATCAGCTCTCTGAGAGAGAGCTCACAAACAATCAGAAGGTGAAACTGAAAGAATTTGTAAAATTTTGAATTCAATAAGATATTCATATTTAACGAACTATATAATAAGAGCCAATTTTTCTTACCCCTCTCCTCCCTGTTATTTGAAAACCATATCTGTTCTAAGCCAACAGTTTTCTTTATTTAGTAAGATATAAATACATAGCTTAAATAACCTTTAAAAAAACTATTATGATGCTGAAATTAATCCATGTTGTAAAAAAGGTTTGCAGTCGAACAGTGTTATGCTTTCAAGCAGAATTTTTCCTTTTTCAAAATTTAGTCCGTGCTAAGAACAGGTATAATAAATCTTTGGGTCAAAAATTAATAAAATAATCTGATTTCTTACGTGGGATTGAACTTCTTTTTAAAGAAATAATAAGATACAATAAAGATGCATTGTACACTAAATTTTACATAATCAAATAACTATTAAGAGGTGTTTTTTTCGTATAAGGCATTGTAGTTGAATTTATAAGATTAACATTAGTAGTTTATATTAACCTAGTTTACCAGGTTATTGAATATTCTCAGCTACTATTTATTTACAGAATCCAAGGTTCATTTAATCCAGCGTTTCTTAAACTGTAGGACGTACCTCCCTAGGGCGGGGCGATAACTCTACGTGGGGGGGGGTGAGCATATCGAAATCTAAAAATTATTTTAAAAAATTGTTAATTTACTGAAAAGATGCAAAACAAAATAAATTATGACATAATGAAAAATGAAATGCACGTTTACACTGATACAACATACTTATAATTGTATCAGTCCTGCACAATGAATGTGATAATTAATTTATCAACACTATATATATATATATATGGGGTTATCCTATACAAAATTTAATACTTATCTTGATTATTTGATCGGTTTATAATTAAAGTCGTATTGTAGCTTTAGCGTCAAAGTACATTATTATTGAATTTAATATATTGTTATTGTATGGAGTGAGTTAGTGAGTGAATATTAACGTCACACTGTTCAGCTACACAAGGGCTTTGGGTGACCTACCACGAAATTTTGAACCATGGTCAAGTGACGTGGACGACACCTGAGCTGGCACCCCCCTCTCCTAACTACCACTTCACACCAATGGGAGTTATTGTATGGAGAGGGAGGGGTCGATGAAAATATGACTGAAAATTTTTTGGATTATAGACATTGAAAGTTTGTGAAGCACTGATTTAATCAATAAAACTTCAAACTTTGGAGCATGATTAGATGACAAGGTCAACACCAGAGATGGCATCTACATCCTCTCCAAGACAAAAGCTGCAGCGGGCCATCTCCGGAGGTATTCCTCAACCACTTGGAGTTTTTTTTTATGTCATTTAAAGCTTTAACAAACAACTTTCTTTCTTTTTTGTTTTTGAAAATGAGACGTGATATGTAGATTAATGTAATAATATAATATGAATTGAATGAAGCAAGAGACGTGATCCAAT
>BMAV01006558.1:419297-440434 GCA_019973955.1 Trichonephila inaurata madagascariensis | reverse complement strand
CCACCGCATAAAAAAAAGTTTTTTGTAGTATTTCCACGAATTAGTTTGTTATATGTAAGAATTTATGAAATTTTTGAATATTTTTTGTGCTTTTATTTTTATGTGGTCCCTATCTACCACACAAAAATAGGTTCAACTGTATAAATTTTAAAGATGAAGTTAAAAACGTGTTGTTGCTAAATCAGGTCCATGAATCCATTCACCCTGAGGAAGTCCAAATCCAATAGGGGATCTTGAACCAAGTCTTGCCTTGTAAGCCCCAAACAAGATAAAATGTGACCAGGGGAGGCCTGAGCAGAAGAACACTTAGGACAAATTTCGAAATGTTTAATGACATCGACAAAAGTCAATGACATCAGATGACCATTAAAGAAACGAGTAAGCGCCGTTTGTAAGTAAGTTAAAAACGTTGTTATTTCAAGTAAACTGACACTTAATACTAAAATAAATAATTACAGTCGGACCCCGATTTAACGAATTTATTGGGACCAAATATTTTATTCCTTAATTCGGGTTTATTCGTAATATCGAGGTTCCAAGAAATGCAATTTTTTTTTTTTTGCACCTACTTTTTGGAAATTCTGTAATAAGTTATCACAGAAAAATATTCATAGATAGGAATTATACACTTTTTATTCAGCTTTAAAAATACTGGTACCATTGAATGTGATAAGGAAGTATAATTTTCTTTCCTATTGAAAACTAATGCAATACGTTACACTCATGACTTATCTATACATCTGAATTCTATTATTTGGCTGTAGCCTTTCCTGTTCAAAACGGCCGTGGTAGCCTAGTGGTCAAGGTATCGGATCGTGGCTGGCTTGTCAGGAATTCGAGCCCAGTAGTGCTAAAGACCCACCGTGTAGGGGAGCGATGCACATTAGATCTGTCGAGCGCTCAAATGTCCTCCCGTTGGTATCGTGTGGTAATTAGGAGAGGGGGTGCCAGCTCAAGTGTCGTCCTCATCACTTGACCATGGTTCAAAATGACGAGGTTCGTCTTTAAAAGCCCTCGTGTAAATGAACAGTGCGACGTTAATATTCACTCACTCATTCCCGTTGAAATTTGCTGCTTAAATAAAAGTTTTTCTGTTCCGGTCAACAAGAATGTAGCATTTGAAAAAAAATCCAATTATTTCTAATCCAAAATAATAAAAAAGTTTTTTCAGCTGCTGAAATAGTTCGTTTTTTCGGGGTTAATTACTCGTTAGATAAGTGTTTTCTTTCCAAATTCGTTAAATCTCGAAATTAGTTAATTAGAGGTTCGGTAAATAGGGATCGGACTGTGCATTTAGAAGAAAAATATAGTTTTACATGGTTTAAAACACTTATAATTGCATCCATTGTACTTATGAGAGGAAATTATGAAAATAGTGATTGCGCATATTAATTTAGCAACTCACGGTAGGTAACACAGATATCACGATTAACTTTTTATATTATTTCAAGGTGCACATAGTATATATAGCCACGGGGTCATGATTACGAACTAGTGGCCGGCGTTGTAGAGGCGGAGTCACAGAACATCCGCTGTGTACAAGGGCTTAACCCCGTTTTTCTCATGTTGGCATGGTGTGTAAGTGTTTGGAGAGTGAAGCACCAGCTCAAGTATCGACCTCATCACCTCTCAGTGGTTTAAAATTAAGCAGACGGTCGTCAACGACTTTAGTGCAGTGCCCAAAAAGGGAAGTAGATGAACAGTAGATCACCACTATAACTAAATAGAATTCGGTACTTTTTTTAAAAATTATTTCTAGACAAAGAGGAATTTTTCTTTGTAAGTACTTTCTAAAGAAATCGAAAATAAGAGAAAACTATTCTGAATTATTTATTTTTCAGGAAGAAATTAATTCAATGAAGAGAGAGTTAATAAAGTGTAACATTTGATTTAGAAAAAAATATTATTTTATTTAAGAAAATATACTATTTGTGATAACGATAACCTTTTCATCCTGACAATAATCATTTGAGAAATGCGGCAAGAGGCTAATGAAATATGGAGATAATTAGTGCGTGATATTGAAGGCGGATCAATATCCCATTATCATCAGCGATAACCGGAAGATGATGAATGCACAGCGGCTAATTGAAGTAATCCATCAGCTTCGGCGCAAAGAAGATGAAAAAAGGCTTCTAAAGCATCGGTGGAAACATTAAAATAGCAAAAATAATAACGTTTTCCTTCCATTTAATGTGGGAATAAGCGCATTCGAAGAAGAAAAGGAGCAGTGTAAAACATCTCACGCACTCCTCCGACTTTAGTTACCCATCACGCTCTACACGCTTAAACAAATTTTCAAAGACGGATAGCTCACTCTGAGAATTGAGTTTTTAAGAAAGTGAATATATTCCTTCTTAGGTCGCGTGCGAAAGAGCTAAAGTAAATTAAAGAAGGAA
This sequence comes from Trichonephila inaurata madagascariensis, assembly GCA_019973955.1. Lineage (NCBI taxonomy): Eukaryota > Metazoa > Arthropoda > Arachnida > Araneae > Nephilidae > Trichonephila > Trichonephila inaurata. The sequence continues at coordinate 438,035 of BMAV01006558.1, read as the reverse complement.
AGATGTGCTTTCGAAATTAAAGAGAAGCGAATGGAATCTTTAAATTTTATTTTGGGAAAACAAGCATTCTATGACTATGTTTACCGTTGAAGTAAATGGGATTTTTTATTTGGTTGTTGGTTTTGCTCATTCATTCAAATTAGATTTCTTCACTTGGATGTCTCTCTCGTTCACATAAAAGAAATGCAACAACTGCTCAGCATTAAATGGGATTTCTTAATACAAAGAAGGTGCTTTGAAATAATTTAATATTCTGTTTGAAATAATTTCCACTAAATGCAGATGCCATGAGAGAGAGAGAGGAGTAATTCAGCTAAACAAAAATGTCCCGTGATGTGATTACAGCTCTTTGCTAGTAAAATAATCTTGAGTTAAAGGATGCTCTGTTTTTGTAAAACGGAACTTTTATTAACATAAACACCTTTGCTCCTCTCTTTAATGTTTTTTTTATTCTTATCATGAACTGTACATATTCTAGTTTATTTCTTTTTATACTCTAAAAACTTCTAAACAACATATACATATATATTTTTCGTAAATCATCTCTTTGAAACCGAAGAATATTGTGTGCAACTCTTTTCTAAAATATATATATATATATATATTTGGGGGAAAATTCGATTGAATCAAGAAAATATGAATAGACTGCCTGTAAATAGAGAAATATTTTTGTCAATCTTTTGTTAATGAAATGAGATTTTGATTTTACGTCTTTCTCACTCCTTTCTGCAAACTTATTGTTTGAGAAATTCGAACAATATTTTTCGTAAAATAAGGCCTTAGAAAAAGGGGAATATGTTTTGTCAGAATTTGAAAATCCTCTTAGTATTTTCTATTTCTCATGTATGAATAAGAGAAAGTATATACATGCATTTAGTTGTTCTATGAATATTATTAGTTGTTTGAACTTCGATAGGTTTTGTTTATATGATTTTTAAGAAAAATATTCCACGAGAGAGAGAGAGAGATAAACTTTTTAAATAAAATGATGCGTATAAATTCCTTAGAATTATCAAAACAAATAATTTTCTTCCAAAATCTTTGACTTATGATATCGATTAAAGTTTGTTGTTGATAAAAAAAAAGTATAACTCATATTTATAATTATTTCTCTTTCATTTTTGATGTATATAAATAAGTTCAGATATAATCAAAAATAAAACCTTCAAGTATATTTTATCTCTATTTCATCTACGCTGCAATTTATTCTATTTTAAATTGTGGAAAATTCTTCATATTTTTCAGAAAAAGAAAGATAGATTTCTTCTTTATTTGACCTTCTTTCTTTCCAAATAAAGAACTTGAAAAGTTTGAAAAGTATTCTTCAGAAGGCTTAGCTACTCGGATTTCCCGCCAAAAGGCATTTTATTCATTATGCGACGTAGAGTGGCATCACTCGGACAACAATTGCAGATGAAAGCATTTTTGGGGATTTCGCAAGCTCTTTACACGTAACAGGAAATAAAGGGATCTTTCTAGAATAGTTTTTCAAGTGCCTCACAAAAGAAGTAAAGACTAAAAAGGAAAGATTTCGGCCATTTTAACTTTCGAACAATGGAACTTTAAATGAGGAGTGACACAGAGAACTTCAAAGTTCTCAAACAGAGAACCCCCTGGAAATTCTTTTGAGATCCGAACCAGCTATTACTCTAGTTCTGGTTTGAATTTCGAATTCCATTTCAACAGGATAGAGATAGATCCTTTGTAATACATACTACGAGCATTTTTTTCCCTTTTGGTTAATAATTTGTGGTACTTTTTTTTTAATGAAGAACATTTCATGAATCACTAGTTTGGTGTTAATTGAAGTTCGTCGAATATTTTGCAAATTTGAAAGAACACAAATTCTATAAGCACTTCAATATAAATAGATTCTGAATTAGAAATACATTTTGTTGTTGTTCAGGAATAAACTAACAACACAAATGCACAATAAACAACTAATTTCATATGTTTGTGTGCAATTGTTTAGGCCCACTAAATTTATGTTTTGTGTGTAAGTTAATACAAGCAAAAACATAAAATATTACATGAACACAATGAAGTAGGTTAATATTAGATAAATATAGAGATGATTCGCAAAAGAAACAAGTGGAAGCATTAAGTTGCATTTAAATTAACGGCAAAATATGAAGCTCCGGCATTGTTATAGCATGCCGGACGTTTTTAGGCAAAATATGAAAGATGAGAATTATTTCATACTTTGCCTAGGCATAGTATATAAGGCTTAGGCATTCTGTAGAATGACCAAAAGCTATTTAGGCAAAGTATGAAAAAAGGCCGTAATAAGTCTATTATATCAATCATGTACATTCCTAAAAATTACAAAGGTTATTCTGAAGAAGTAATGTGAGTGCCGTTAAAAAAAAATTTAAAATACATAAAGGAACATGAAACTTGTACCAAACAAAGTTTATGTCTTTGTTATTAAGAAAAACAAAATTTTCATATAAAGAATAAAAAATTAAAATTAATCTGCTCGTTGCAACATTGTAAGCTTGAATGACATTTTGAATTACACTTAATTACATCCTTCACGCAAAAACAATTCTTAATTTGGTACTTCATTTTATATACACATTTGACGAATCCTTGGTCCAATTGAAGCTGACCGGAGAGGAATTTCATGTTCAGAAATATCTTTAATTCTAAGCAAATACTAACGGCACAAAGTTAATTGTGATTTCACATATACTTACTTAAAAATTCCCTCAGAAGTTCCAAGTCGTTAGAAACCATTCCCATTCATTACAAGTGCCAATATATTGGCATTAGGAAAAAATCACAATTTTCACAGCTATGGCTTTTTAAAAATAATTCTTTTTTTTCTGGCAAGGTTCACAAAGGTGGATGTACGTTTGTATCATAACGCGTAACGTTTTTGTATTAGGTTGATAGTTCTTTCGGAATTCTATCACATTCTTCCATGTCCTATAGCCAAATAAACTTCATTAAGTAGATAAAATAACTCAAAATCCATGACGTAATACTGTATAGCAGTGCTTAATGACCTTTTTATACCCGTGGACAGGTCAGCGTTAGATAATTTTACTATGGCCCGCTGAAGGTGGGAATTTGATAGTTTCTGTTTTAAATTATTTTCATTTAATAATTTTAATTTAGTTGTATTTAAACGTGCTTCAGAACAAAATTCAATTGCACCAAAAAGGAATATGAAGTGATTTGACACGAAATGTAAAATGGGGAGTCAAACAAACACGAGAACAATACACCCCAGTAAATAAAATGAAAATAATTTAATGTTTCTTGAGTGGCCCAATACCATTGGATCCTTGAACGGGAATTTATTTTTGTTTGTTGATCGATTGATTTTAATGTTTGTAAGTAACAGAAACCATTATCCTCCTGTTTTGGTTACTTTTCTTTTGCACTTTTAGCTAATAAATATGGAAAACATAAATAATGTGTAACTTATTATGTAGTTTTATTTTTAACAAGATTTAAACCAAATTCGTTTTAACTATCACCATATATATTAATTTCCTTTAAGGCTTATAGGATATGGAAGTTCAAAAGTGCAAAATTTACATAAAAAATAACGAACACTATAAAAAAATTATTTTAATTTTCTTATAATAAAGAAATAAATTTAAAAAATATTTTAAAACTATTTACTTTTCGTATCGCCTTTACGATAATCTTCTTATAATACGAAGAAATATATGATCTCACAAGCAAAATGAAAATTGATTCTCAATCTTCCAATTCAAACAGAAAACCGAACTAATTAAATCTTGAAAGTGAAATAAATACAATATACATGACGTCTCTCTAAAATTGTTCCCGTAAGAAATAATGTATGCAATCACGTTGTCTAATCTGCAGACGATATTTTACAGATATATTCGATTTTTACAAAATATTTTAGATTTAAATATTATGTTTAGAATAGAATATTTTTGTAATATAAATAAAATTTAGATTTTTTATAACAGCAATAAGATAATAATAATAATATGACTCAGTATCATTAAATTATTTTTTGTAGAGTAATACATATTTTAAGTTAAAATTTAAAAAATAATTTCAATAAATTTAACATGGAAGACTTTCATTATTTAATCACAATTCAAAAGGACATGATTGTTCAATAAAAACTGGCAATGCAATTATATTTCAATATAAAACAAATTCGAAATAAAAGAAAAGACATTTCTGAAACATTTATTGCATTAATTTGTGCTTTGAAATGTGTGCTTTGGAATATTAAAAACAACTGTTACACAGCGTGGATTTGCTTTAATAATTATGTTTTGATCTAGTCCAATATTCATTTTAGGACCACGTGTTGGATTAGAGCAGACCCAATTAATTAGTTTACTTTGCATAGGAGAGAAGGAAAAGGCAATAATTCGAACAAAGACAATTGGAACAGGCGGCGCTCGAGGATGAACACTACATCGAGAACCCTGCGACAAGATAAACTGGATATTCTAATTAGCCGCTACATCAAAGTGAGGGAGCTCCTCAAATTGTATTTCCGACCGCATCGAATAAAATCTGAATTTCTGATGAGATGACTCTATTTTCGCATCGGTGATCAAAAGATTCGAATTTTAATCGCTTCGCTTGAAAATGGCGCCGTGAAAAGAAAGTAAGAAAAAATTACCGCTGAGCGACGAAATGTGAACTAAAATGGACCCCAAATGCATTTCCATAAAACAAAAATAATTTATTTTGTTTTGTCATTTCAAATGGTTTTTTTCACATTCTTTGTCATTTCAAATTTATTTCTCTTACGATATAATTAGAATTTTCTTCTTTTCAGATATTTTTGCAAATAATATATAGCATAATTCTTTCTTTATTTTTGGAGACCGAAATCTTTATCAATAAAATGATGGTGATTTCATTTAAATTAAGGGTGCACCTGTTTTCTCGTGGTTTTCTACTTTGATTAACTATTATATTAACTGTGTGATGTGGGAGATACGTCGCCAAATTTTTAAGGAAAACGGGAATTAGGAGAATTAAGGATTCTTCAGCTGTGATTTAATTTTGCTGTAAAAAATAACAGGGTCATGTTGGAATATTTCACCCACAAGAGATAAACTCGGTACTTTCGATCTATTTTTATCAAATGTATATACTTTACTTAAGATTATTTCATCGCCAAGATTAAGAAACTGTGACAAATTCTACCAGCTCGATGTCGAAGCTTTATCATAACTTCTCATATAAATTTTAGTTTCGTTGTGGTAAAGAACTTTGCTATTTTCATCACTATATTTCCTTTGTTTCAAAATTCTTTTTTCATACTTTTATTTTTTTAAAAAGTATTTTCATACAAATGATGGATTAATAAGTACAAATGATGAATTCGAAAGGATCTCATAAAACAACTGCAGCTCTAAATCTCGTTCAAATGAGGAAATTTACACTAAATGTGTTATCTCACCTCTCATCAGTATCACATCAATATAATGTATTTTAGCCACGGCACCAGTAGGGATCTTACTTGAGAAATACTACCCTTGCTATTTTTTTTAATTAAAATCAATTGCTCAATGCTGGAAGATATCATGAATTTCTTTTAAAAATTATCAGAAGTATTCATTCAAAAACAGTTATTCGTGATTTTATATTCACAGTAAACAATAGATCCATCGCTGTAACGACGAACAAGTGGCCATTGTAGCCGAATAGTCTTGGTAACGATTTACAGCGGCCTCTCACACAAGTTGCCTTCCAACAATTTTAAAGATTTCTTTATGACGTGACAAGAGAACTTCACATTGTGAAGAGAAAATATGAAGTAACCGTTATAAAACCGTTAGTAATTAGACGATTCTGAAATGAGTATATAGAGCAAGGGTCGGCAACCTTGTAGTTGTGACGTGCCAAACCAACCTACCAATAAGATTCAGGATGCCATACTGTTGAAAATATTTAAAACAACTCGATTCTCGTGATAATCCATGCGGAGCTGTTTTATTATATATTAATTTTACATCATTTAAAGGTATTTAATAACATAAAAATAAACATCATGAAGAATTTCTCCTTCAATATACAAAAAAAAATTGACACATTTATCTTCTTTTAAGCATATTTATTAAATAAGAAATAAACAGCATAATATATAAAAATTCCTCCAATACAGTCAGATAAAAAATAAATATTTTAATTCGAATCTTGTTCCTACACTGTTCTACTTCATATCGCAATATCATTGGTATAATTTGTGACGGTTAATGTAACACATGATTATAAATGTTCGTTTGTCAAGCAACTTCTTTGCGGACTCCAACTACTTTTCATGTGAGGAAAGATTAGTCCACATAGATTTGTAGAACCACAAGCGGAAAGCAGAGTACATGCAATTTTCTCCCTTAAAACAATTGATTCTGTACAGCAATGACCTCCATTAGTTTAAAATAGCTATCAATTAATCGTTAATTATCTTTCTCATTTTTTTTGTATTTCCATAAATGTGGCTTTCCAGAATTCTGAGGATTTGGTTCAATAATCTCCATTTCAAAACTTAAACTTCCATTCACTCAAAACTTGACAAATTTGCAGAGCAGTGTAGTAGGCCACTGAGAATTATATCTCGTGCGAAATGTGGCACGTGTGTCATAGGTTGCCGACCCCTGATATAGAGAGTTGCATTAGCATACGACGCGATACTCTAAGTATTCGTGAAGCAATAAATGGAAGCTGTGAAGTTAGTACTCTCGCCAAGAGCTTGGCTTGGGAAAATGTCTTGAGTAAACCTACTTAAAAAGTGAAGATAAAAGAGCGGAGACGACATTTAAAGATGAATATTGATTTTGATTGGATTTTAGTAAGTAAATCACTCCACAAATATAAGTATTCTTGACTATTTGATTAAAGAGAAATAAATATATACAAAAGTGATACTATATCTAAATTCAATTATGATGCAACGATGTTTGTGATTGGCAATCCGTTACAGAGTGTAAGTTCACACCGATGTTCTCTCTTTTGAGCCCACATTTCCTCCAAAACATGTCAAACATAGTTGCAGATGAAAGATAAATTTATCAGGGTTTCAAGTTTTCGAGTTGGCGTGCGGTTAATATAAAGGATTAGAAGCCAATTTCACATCATCTGAGCGTAATTCAAAATTACCCAACGTACTTTGTAGACCTTGTATCGAGCAGAAACAGAACTCCGAATAGAAACTATCCCATTACGAAACTATGAACCCCCTCGTTTCAGTTTTAAATTAATTTCTCGACATTTTAAAAGTTTTATTCAGACACTATCAGAATAGACTGAATAACATTTTGGTACTGATATGTGTATTCAGAAGATTACACACATGTTAACAATACATGCATTCTTGGTATTTTAACCAAGACACTTTTCTCGTGTTTTTTAAAAGACTATAAATTTTTCGTAGGATCCGAATAAGTGCAAAATTTAAGCATTTCTGACAACTAACAAAAATAGTGACCTTAATTTACCAGTAATATTATTCTTTTAAGAATAATATGTTTTGTTGTTATTCTTGTTGTTTCTTATGTCACCTGTGTCAGATCGAGGCCCACGAAATTTACGTAGAAAAGGGCTAGTTTCTTACGCTAGTAACATGTTTTAAATACTATCGCATGAAACTCGTAAGAATAAAACACAAATATTTTATAAAATCCTTTCAAATATTCCTTTATAATTACCTTCGATTATGAGCAACTGAAACAACAAGGTTAAGAAGCTTTTTATAAAAAATCCCCCTCTCTTTTTTTTATAAGCTCTCTTAATTCAAGTAGAAAATTTTTATTAATTGAATAAGAAAATAAATATTTTTCCATATAATTGATTCAATGCATTGTTCATTTTGTGCTTATATATAATACAACAAGTTTACATGCATTAGTATCTTCACATAGAGTCTTTTTATATTAAAATATATTAACTAAAAAGCTACAAAGCTAGACAAAAAGTAATTCAAAAACTATAATTCTAGTTCATACTCAACTCTACTGAACTCTATGAATAATGATTAAATGTGCATATATAACAAAAACTAAATAATAATTGTTGCTAATTTTATTTTATTCAAATTTTTAGATTTTTGTACGCAGGAAATTTAATGTATTGATTAAACCTAATATTAATTTTTGTATCGAGGAAGAGAACAAATTTACATCAAGAATTATTACTAATATGTATGTATGAGTTTTTACTTATATAAGTGTTTCATTTATTTCAGAAATCATGGTAGCATCTCTTAAAAAAATAACTTGTTCTTATCCCTGTTTATGAAAAAAAAAACCTTTCCTAAAAGAACGACCACTTTTGAAAGATTTTCAAATATTCCACCAGCAAGACTTACAGTGCGGTTTCGGTTTTTAAATCAGTGACACTGTGCGGCGAACCCCCTACGTGTCTAGAAAGAATTCAAACATCTTCCTGAATTTTCACACCTGGGACCTTTTGAAAAACGGGGACAAAAAATGTTAGACGTCTATTTTACCCTACTCTCTATCCAAAGCGGAATATATTTAAGTTTTTTTTTTCATTCAACTCCCTGACTTTTTTTGTTAAGAGGGCAGCAGGGTGCTTAATCCCTTCGGAGCTCACTGATCGAAGAAAAATTCGAAGGAGAGCAGTCCTAGCTTTTTCTTCTGATATTCGAAATTTCTGAGCGGAAGTTGTGAGTTCCAAGATTATCTGCGACTTTGCATAAAAAATTTCACTTTCCCGAATCTCCCGAAGAGTTTTTTTTCCTGTTGAAGCGCAGCTTTTCTGGAATATTTTGTAAAGGGAAGAGATTTCCAGCTGTAGAGCCGTTCTTATCCTAAAATGTCTTTTTGTAAGCACCACTTCATAAGCATTGCAGAACCACTGTCATATAGAGGGCTGCAATGGTTTCATTTTATGGGAACATTACAGGAAAGAATGGTAGGATTTTTAAAATTAAATCTAGGAAAGAAAGAAACACAATATTTTTTAGTTAAAGTGTGTAAGTTGTATCTTAAGGTAACATTTCACTCTCAAAATTATTTTTCCTTCACTCATGTTTCTCTTAAATAGCTAAAACAAGTCATGTTCATAAATTTAGCTCTTAATATACGTGATTATTAAGCACACATGTTCTAACGGTTCTGAAAGAGGTCCAAAATAAGATTTCCTTTCTTAAAACATAGTGAGTTAAAAATATTCATTTTGCAAAAATTTTTAAGAAAAAAAAGTACTATTTTTATATCTACTTATCCTTATTTCCTTATTATGTTACACTCACACAATTCACATTTAACACTAAAAAGACTGAAACTTAGTATATACCTATACTGTACAAAAGCAGTCAAAATGACTGCATTGTTAAAGATTAATTGTGTAAATAAATTTGTTTAAAATTAATTTTTAATATTTTTTATATTATTTACAGTCTTATAACAAGTTATTGAAGACCAGTGGCTAAGTAGTTAGTGCATTGCGCTTTCACACCACAGGTCCGAAGTTCAAGCCCCGGGCTGGGCAAGGTTGACTCAGCCTTTCATCCCTTCAGTGGGTTGATAAAATGAGTACCAAGCTTGCTTGGGAACTTAACACTGGGGGCTTCGCGTCAGACTGAACACCTGACCGGAACATCTGATCATGCACCTCAGGGCTCATGGTCGCGTATACTGAGTTGCGCACAGTAGGCCTTGGCTATCATGAGCTGTAGCGCCACTGGGTTAAGTTTTAACAAGTTATCAGTAAATATTAACATTAAAAGAAATTTACCTCACTCAGAAAAAAATATACTCTAAAAACGTCTAAGAAATTGTGCCATTATATACACCATTGTTTATCTAATTGAAATTAAAAAGCACAGTCAAAATGATCAAATCAGTAATTTTAACAAACTTCTATGATTAATTTCATTTTCAATTTGAATCCTTTGAACTTGTGTAAGTCATTGTTTTACTTTAAATATGTACTGTTACTTAAATTAGCTTAATATATTCCTTTTTAAAGAAAATATTTCAAATCATGAAAAGTAAAATGAAAACAAATATTATCATTTGAATCTATTGCGTAACGAAAGGAAAACAAACTTTCACTTCTAAAGACTTTACTCAACCGATGAAGTTCAAATGATGCGTGATTGCAAAGAAATCTCTTCTAGCAATTCACGCAACCGCGCAATTGGACCTATTTAACTCAAAACAGAAGGATCCTACTTTACTTAACCTATAAATCTACTTCAAATTATAATTCGGCTCATTTCAAGGGTATAATACTTTTTAGCTGCATGCATATATTTTATGAAAATTTGACAGTTGATTCTTCACACATAGGCAGAAATATTAATGAACATAAATAATTTCGCATTAGTAACCAGGTTTGTGATATCACAGAAATGTGCATTGTAAAATAATTATTTTTTTAGAAAAAAGGAATCAGAATGGAAATTGTATTCACGAAAATTTTAGATTCAATAATTATGATGATAATAAATACATGCTTTTCGATAGTTCAAAATCCAATGAGGAAAGTAAAATGAAGATTGATTTTGACAAAAAAAAGTTATTCTCTCTCAGACACTAAGCCAATGAATGAAAAAAATTGAAACAATCATTAGAATGGAAAATATATGAAAAGTATATAACTCCATAATAACACAATTACAATTTGTCGCACGAAAATAACAAACGCCAATCAGTCTTTTTTCCCCCTCTAAATAGAGGCAAGCACGCTTTCTGGAAAAAACTAAGTTCTGCATCCTTAATTTTGTGATAGCAGTAGCCGAGTAGTAATGGAGTTGTAAAATCTCGGGTTCGAGTCCTGGTATCCCTGAATTCCCTCTGTGTAGAAGAGCTGATACACACGTTAAATCTGCCGAGACTTAAAGCCTTACCCTTGGTGTGATGAAGAAGTTTGGAAAATGTGGTAAAATATCAGGCGTCGTCGTCATCATATAATTGAAGCTGAAAATTATGAGATCCGTCCCCAAGGGGGTTTTCACGTTATTTCAGAGAGATATTACTGACATTTCAAGAGACATGACATCAGGAAATGTTTAAAAGGAAAAATATGAATTACATCGTAAATTCCAATTTATGAATCATTGGTTATTTAATAGCGTCAAACTATAAGGGGACATGGTACGAATAAGGTAAATTTTTAATTTTAGGGTTTTCAAAATTTTTTGGGTCGCTTCCTGTGTATGTATACTACGTAAAACAGATTTCGTGCCCAAAATTTCATAAAAAACTAACCATTTAATTTTTTAAGGAAAAAATTTGAAACTTATGAAGTGATTTTAAAAGGTTACTCCTCCTACAATAATTGACCTACATATATGAAATTTGATTTACAAATACATCAAACTACGTAGAACAAAAGTTGGTATGGGTTTTGGGATAACATGATTAGAATTCATACAATACTTTTTATGAATGCTTATTGAAAATTCCTTAAAATATGTATAAATTCTGAGTTCAATTATATTTTAAAAAATAGGCATTGCCTTGATTCAAAAATGCATACCAACTTTTTTTACATGTATTATTAGCAATAGGTAAAAAAAATTCAAAGCATTAGGCATAACAGAAAAAAAACCTTAGCATTTTAAATGAAGGCAAACTAGTTATTTTATCTTTCTGAGATAAGTATGTTTAAAGTTTTGATTTGCCATAGGAATATAAATAAAAATAAACGCAAAAGCTATCATAATTTTGCGTTTCTTAAGTTTAGGGCTTTCAAATTTTATGAGGATATAGAGAGAAAATACTCAACGAATAATTTCGGTTAAAAAAATTACATTTAATTTTTTTGACCGATTTTTGTCAATTGAATCATACTGTGTTCCTTTAAGAAAACACGAGGACAGTTGGCAACGGGCCTAATAGTTTTGAATCCAGGTCAAGTAACAGTATTCGAGTTTGAGTTTCGCATTATCCAGCACAAAGTTTTTGAGACATCTCAATGGATTTAATATGCATCGCCCTTTCTACATGACCAATCTTTTGACATCAGGGTTTACACAGGCATGAATTTATTGTGAAGTTTATTTTCAAGTATTTACGAGAGATATCCTTTTTGTTATTTTTCTAGAAAATAATTTTTATAGTTGTATTAATCTTAATTTTGCATTTAATATAATAGCTGTTTTTCTTATTATTTCATGAAAAGTGAAAATTTCTGTTATTGAAAGTAACTGAAAATTAATTACTTAATAAATAATAATTAAGTACACACCTTTTTTTAAAAAAAATTAAAATCCTTCTATGCAAAGAATCTTACAGAAATTAAGGTATCTGCTTACGTTTCTGCATCAATGTTTGACTGAAACTCAAAATTTTTTTATCTGTGTCATTTTGCGTAAGGAAAAAAAATTGAGCAGATACAAAGAAGAAAATGAATATGATAGAGAACGAGACTATAAAAGAGGTGAATTTTAAATAGCAGGTATCAAGCCTTAATTTGTAAAATAAAGAATCAAAACTTTTTATGAAGATTGTACTTTGTGAATATTACTGAAAACCTGTTACACATTTCAAAATTTTAAAAATGCATTTCTTTCATACTTTGTATACATGTTATTTAAAGTATGATATAAGCAATGGACAATGATTTAGCTCCGTTACGAACACCATGCATTTTTCTAAAATTTTCCATAAGAAATTGTACAATGTACCATAACTTTTTGGCAATTCTAAATACATTTTAGATTTCAGTTTATTGCCTTTATAACTGTGTTAAATACTATGTGTAAAAAATAATTTAAATATATGACTTTGAATTCCATGTAAAGTGTTTTGAAGCTCAACATAATTATCATTTAATCGTACCTAAAATACCTCATTTTAATTAATTTAAACCATCATATAGTTTTCTGATGGGTGTTTTTCATTAGTTTGAGTCATAAGCACCAACAAAATAACATGAAATTAATAATAGCATGGTATTTTAGAAAACTGGTCTCCGAACGTTCAGGCAGATACATGAAGACGGTTACAGCAAATAAATATTGTTTTTGCAGTTGATAAAATGTGAATAAAAGTAAGCTATAAAGAAGAATGCTACCTCAGCTGGGGACCTCACCATCTGCTTACTTATTTTTTTTTTCAAACATATATTTTGCCTTTATTTAAAAAAAATAATTAGTAAAGCTTAATAAAACAGTATGGAGAAATGAACAAACTGCAGACTTATTTTAAACTTTACTAAGCATTGATATTATTAAAAAGTACAACTCAGCATACATACCAGAAAAAGATAAATTAAAGAAGAATTTTTGATAATGCATAATTTGTGCCAATAGGAAAGTATTACTTCTTCTAAGGATTAATTTTACAACAAACCACATATTTAAATCAAAATATCCTTTTTTAATTTACCCTAGCTCTTTTCCTTGAACAGCCGCTAAATAAAATGGTCAAAACATTTAATTCATACAAAATCCCTGTGCGCGCAATACTTTAAAGAAACTATTGTACAGACTATTTAAAGATTTTGACTGAAACTGAAATTTGCTTTATTTTTCTAAGTGTGCATTGGGAACAGTTGAATCAAGCAAAAGTAAAACAATTTAGCAGCTCATACTGACTTTTGAATTCAAAAGTTTTTTTTGACATATTTCCAAGAAATGCACAATTAACCTACACACACATTCCCTTCTTAAAGTAGTTTAGATTTTCAACTCTTCACGGACCCTGCTAGATTTCATTGAAAGCCAAAGACGCCAACTTGCCAAAAAACTGCTCGAGAACTCTACAAATGAATGAAATATGATAAACAAAGATATCTCACATATTATTCTCTCCGAAACTACTTACCCTGGGTGTTTTGGAATATTTCCCAGTTCTTGTATCTCGGATGGAGGAGATTTCTAAAAATTCTGTTTCCTACAAAAGAAAAAGAAAGATGTAAATTACAAATGAAAATGACATCTGGGCTCATGTTTTTAATTTCTTTTTTTACCATAACATATCATTTATCTTACAGAAATAAGGACTCAGTGGACCGTAACAAAAAAACTCCCAACCCCTTGGGAACGGGAAATAATACATCTAGGACGTGTTATTAATTCTAATGTATTCACATAAAAGTTTCAAATTTTGTTGAACATAACATATAAAAAAAGGCCTTACTTTGTTAAAATTTTACCAGTAAGTATATTAAATAGCCAAGACTGGTGACATATTAAAAAAGAGAGAAAATTTTATTTAATTTTTATGAGCTTCTTTGTTGCATTAAAATGATTAACAAAAATATACATTTTTTCACATTCTAGCCTTCGCCTCTTCCCCGCTGCCCGCTTTTCTGGGTATTTAATTAATCGTTTGCTTAGGTCAATTATTAAGCGTTCGATTTTAATGAAAACCATTCTTATAATCCACACCTCTTGATTTAAAAAGGGCAGGGTTTGAATTTCTAAAAATGAAGCAGAATTATATTTTACGCTCCCGTAACCTCTTCCAACCAAGTGGATTTCCGCAAAACCAATCTCTAAGCAACAAAATAAACATGCTTGCCAAATTTTATGTTTATGTCTAATAATTATCAATGTGAATTATTTTTCTATTAGGATAAGTCTTTAAAATATAGTATCGGAATGCGTGCTACTTAAATTGGCCTCGAGCCTCATGTCAACTCCGATAAACAATCAGGAGGAAACACAAGAGTCCGAGAGTAAAGAATAAAGATTTCTCAGTCGACTGCAGTCTTTCCATTGATGTTAAGTATAATCGCTTTGTGCTGTAATACGCACTCAGTTTTTGCTTTGTAATTTTGAATCAATGTTAAATAACGAGATTAACTTCGTACGCGTCACAAACAGATGGATATTTATTGGAATCAGGACTCGAAGCAGCGGGTTGACTCAGCATCGTTTGTCACGAGATCATGCCATGACTACCACTGTTTTATAAGTTCGTTTCTGTAAGCACAATATTATTTCTCATCCATAAAAGAAATTAAAAAATGAATAATTTTAAAAAATTTCTCCTTCGTAGGCTTCTACTACATGTATTCTGTAAGAGTGTTTCATTTGTTGCCTTTACGGCGAAGCAGCAAATACGTGCCTATGTGCTTAGAAAATGCAATGACATGAAGATAATGGATTTCAATTAGCATTAGTAAAAATTGTAACGTTAGAGCAGCGGAAGTCTGATTTAGCGGAGAAACCGACCCACAAACAATGGTGAATATTTCACGTCTCGTGATTCGCATCGTTCTGTATGGAGGTTTAATGCTTCGGGATATATATACTCCTCAGGTTACATGAGAAGTAGATTCTTAGACATTATCTCGGGTGTCACCCTCGTCATGTAAACCATGTTCAGAAGTTAAAAGCAAAATTAATGTAAAGCTGACTATGTCCCGCCGAAATAGGTAGCTAAAAATCTTAAATAAAATGTATAAAAATAATCTAAGTAAGCTGAAAAAAGAACATTTCTTTTCGTAACAATACAATTTTGAATATTTGTTAATTGCACAGAATAAATTTGAAGAGCTAAATTTTTTAAGTACATTGTTTGTTGTTTGTGTGCTACTTTCCGGTTAAAGGAAAAATCCTATATAGAAGTATGTTAGTGTCAAAATGAATATATTCTCGCTCAAACATGTTTAAATGAATTGAAGTCCATTAAAATAACAACGAACATCTCAGGTATTTTGTTTTAAATATGACTTTCTTCTTTCTAAATCTCTACTCTCTTTTTTAAATAAGTTAATTCAGTAACACGCATGTCAATGGGCTCAATTCATGTAGTCACATAATAAAAACAAACACGTGCTTTCCATTGAATTCAAAACAAACATTAAACTAATTGTACTTGTTGTTCTATTCGTAAAACTCAGATAAAATTTCAAATTTCATATTTGGGTAAAGATGTTTGAATGTTAGAAAAAAAAATTTCATCAAGAAGATTTTTTTAAATTAAAAAAATCATATCATATGTTTATACTTTTAAATAAAATGCATTTTGTATATATATGTACTTTTTAGGAGAAAGTTTCTGCAAAGAGCAAAATTTGGCTACACCGGAGGGCGTAAACTGATTAGCTGGAAACACTAGATAGTTTTTATCGTGTGACTATGACGTCGCATGATTTTTTGAATTGATTAGCTTGAATCACGTGGCTTTCACTATCATGTGACTATGACGTAACATGAATGGAGCCCATTGATTATAATGTGTATTACTTTATGAATGAAAGAAAGGAGATGCTTCTGGAGAAAAGAGCCCTGTCAAGAGCGATGGAGAGGATATTTTCAGTTTTTCCAATCGGTAAGAGGAAGCTTTAATATTAAAGGTGAATGTTGATGACGTATTCAAGAGATTCCACTTTTAATTGGGAATAATCTATATTTATAGGAAACTATAATAGTAACACACAGGTGCATCCATTTTAAACTGTCCCATCCTGTTTGTAACGTGAAAAACTTAGAAGAAATATTCTGACGGCCTACACATGATAATGAATTAATAGTGCTATGCAGGCATTTTTAATGATGTAGCAAGCAAACATGACAGTTAATAAATACATAAAAACGGAATTTGTATATAATGAAAAAATTATACATAAAAAGTAACATGCAAAGTCTTCAGTTTATATTAAATAATGACCTCATCTACATGCATGTTTGGGAAGTATCCATTTGATTTGATGTCACACAGAAACACGACGATTTCTTTCACATTAACCATGTTTAAATAACGAATGTGATACCTGTACTAATATTTCTGTTTTTCAATTATGATGCGAAAGCAAGAGAACAAAAATTAAGGGCTGATACCCTTTAACATTCCCTGTCCTGGTGCCACTGAAGACCGCCGATAAATAAAAGGGCTGATGTACCTTATATTTCTCGTGACTCTGAAATCTTCACGTTGTCGTGGTGTGAAAGTTTGGAGAAAGTGGTGTCGGCTCAATTCTCGAACTCGTCAGTTGAACATGGTACAAAATTTCGACGTCTGTTGTTAATAGCACTAGTGATGGTTTAGTAAACACTCATTCACAGGCAAGGTTTCCATAAAATATTGACTCTAATCATCGATTCGATTTGTAAATCGCTGTCCACAAATGTTTAGATCATAACTGTTTTTAAAATGAATATAGAATTAGAAAGAAGAAATACTGATAGCTTTTATGAAGCACCAAAACAAGACGAAATCCCCGCACAATGTTTTTCACCCTTCTTAATGTATCCTGACACGAGAATTTGAAAGATCTCGTCTGCTTCCCCTCTCTTTATTGGGCTGGAGGAAGAGCAGAGATGTCTAATTGCATTGGTGTGAGTGGCCAATCACCGGGAGCCGTCGGCGGTTAAGGTGCCCCAATCATCCGACGCCACTTATTAGTAATGAGCACCTCACATCATGGGCAGGAAGGTTTGTAAGTGGACACTTACCAAAGGTCACTTCCCTGGTGGATATTGCATCGGATCCGGACTCCATTTGAGTTTTGCATGTACAATGAGTCTTTCACGGAAGTTTGAGAGAAATTTTTAATCCATATGTTTATATTATATACATCGAGATGTATTTGAAAATCCTCTGTCCGGAGAATATTTCTACACCTTATGGCACATCTAATTGTTATTGAATTTGCATCTGACAGGAATAAATTGTTTCGATCTAACAAAATTGACCATCATTATTTGTAGCCAAAATAATATTGTAATCGATAGTAAGCCAAATTAAACCTCATATTTGCGTAGCACAGCAGAAGAAAGGGGGGAAAGTTAAAAAAGGACAGTAATTAAATTCTAATAAATAAGTATTGCAAGTGTGACAATAAAAATGTTTTGAATGTTAAGAGAAAATAATTTAGAAGTATTTTAGTTTGAGAGCAACTCGCATAAAACTCCATAATAAATTTCACTTTTATATATATATATAGAGAGAGAGAGAGAGAGAAAGAGCTACATATCTCTATACTGATATTACCTCTTTTTAAAATATATATATATATATTTCTAATGGGCTGCAGATAGGTGTTTTACCATTGCAGACCTAGTTCATTCCCCGGAAGCTGGTATCTCCTTTTAGTACGGCACCCCATCGGCGGATACCAATCGCAGTAGGTCATTTTGACGCTCACATTTAATTTTGCTGAGAGCACCCAAGCCAAAAAGATACTCTAGGGATCTTTTACATGCCGTAATAATATATAAATATATGTGTGTGTGTTTGTAGAATCATCCTAAAGTGATATTATCAATAAGCAATATAATTTCATTTAAATAGTTCAAAATTTGACGTATTTCAAAACTGGATTAACTAATTAACAATTTCGTAGTAAAAGTAGGCACAGAATCCAAAGTTGAAAAGTCCGTTTCTCTGGAATCAATCACTTCTTCGCATGTTTTAAATATTTATGTAAATATTCCTTTTGATATTCATAGCTGTTGAGAACCATGCTTCCTTCTTTGCTTGGTCCTCTTTGTATGGTTCAATATATATATATATATATATATTATTCTCGACCTTATTTTCAGTAATCGGTTTGTCAAATGAAATAAGCGATAGTTGCTTTTGTATTTAATACATGTTAATATTTCGTTATTTTTCTGTTTAAACGTCGTACACTAATTATCCTACGTCTCCTTCTACAAGTGATTGAAGCGTGATTGGTTGATTAGAAGTCAATGTAGTAAGTATCTATAAGAGAATGCAAGCCAATACTATAAAATTTGTTAGCAAATATAGCATCCTTATTAAGTGACAGGAGAGAATGTCTCTTAAGTTGGTATCTTACTTTTTAGATTTTTTAATGGAACCAAATGTCGATTTCGTAGTGAGTATTCTT
>BMAV01006558.1:321841-403852 GCA_019973955.1 Trichonephila inaurata madagascariensis | reverse complement strand
CAACTGATGAGAGATGAGATGTTTTTATGGGGTGTTTGTAGGGGTGGAGGGTGAAAGTAGCTTAGATAAACAAAATTGGCTCGTGTCACAGGCTATCGTGAGGGTATTTCAAAGACAAGTTAGCCTCCTTTCTACAAAACATGTGAAAATATCTTTCATTTCACACCCTTTTTAAGTCTAGCCAGCGAGACTGATATTTTCCGTATTTTGTTCATTCCCAGAAAGGAAATCTTTTCGTGTTGAGCGATTTTCGCTTCGTGTTCAGAGAAAAAAATGCAGTTTACAGGAACCGTTGAACTATTTCGTCTTATGTTTCCTCTTAATCGATATTTTCTCTTGAACGTTTTCGTGTTGAACGTATTTCACAGTTCTTTTTCCCACACTACAGTCTGTAAAATAGTTTACATTTTCATGCGGTTAAAAACTTATTGGATGAAAAATATTTTATCAAGCAGAGATCAGTTTTTAAATTATGTTTAAAAAAAAAAGAAAAACTGGAAGAAAATTTAATTTGGTCTGAATGTCAGAAAGTCTCCTCCTAATAATAATAATACCTCGGCGAAAACGGCGAATGTACATTATTTATGAGAACATAAATTTATCATAAGATGCAAAATAGATTGAAAGCTGTTTGATAAAAGGCAACGTTCGCGGCCTCTCGAGGGAGATTTTCATAGAAAAACAAACGAATTTATGAACGTTAAATTGTTGTATCATAAGAAGGGGACAAATATTTTTTCCTTTCTTCGGGAATTATATTCATATTTTATGGAACCGTGGTAAGCACGTGCATGTAAAATTTTGTAAAATATTTAAAATATCTGTGATGTAAACTAATTACTGTACATTCGAGAAATGAATAATCTGTTTATCTTTTATATTTCATTTTTAAACACGTACCTATAATAAAAAATTCGAGTTACTTCATTTCACTCATATTCATGGGAAAGCGCATTTGTGTTACATTTACGATATGCCGTAATTATAAAAACCTTTTATTTTCGCATTTGTAAAAAGAAATTTTAACCAAAGAGAAGTTGCGCACTCGATGCTAATGTTAGTGGTTACGCGGGTTGACAGAGTCACCTCTCTCTATATATTTATTTATATATTTATCTTGTTCAAATTTTCAATCATTAATAAAATACTTTCTATTCATCCTATCAAGTTCAAATAATTTTTTAAAACTTGTATTGGATGACACTTAATGTTAATACAGTTATTCAAATATTAATTAATTAATTTAATTTAATTAATTATCGGTTTTTGACGGCAACTTCGATTCGTCTCTTTTGTTGTAATAATGTAACTGTTAAAAAAAAGACATAAGTTGGCATAAGTTACAACAATGCAGACATATCATGCTCCTTTTCAATTCCTACTATTAGTTCACTCTCTCCCTATATATATATTTCTTTATATATATACCTCCTATTCCAATTTTCAATTGTTAATAAAATATTTTTGCCACCCATCCGGTAGAGTGGTCAGTGACGCTGTCTGCGGTGCCGTTGGGGCTGGGTTCGAATCCCGGGTAAAGTTATGGATGTTAGTGTTGTAATTCTTCTCTTCTTTGTGATGAGGTTATAAATGTTCTCAATAAAAAAAATATATATTTTCTATTCATCCATTCAAAGTAAGAATTGACTTAAAAAATTTTTTTATATTAATCGTTTGAAATTATTTTTATTTTACGCGATAAAAAGCTTAATTTCAGTGAATAATTTAATTAAGAGAAAGTATACTTATCTTCTTTAAAGGACATTTTAATTTTTCTTTAAAAAAGTTGGAAAAAAAATCTATTCAAACTGAACTAAAATGTTTCAAATGCGCGTGACTTAAATAAAGAACACAAATCACATACACTTTTCACTAACATCACATTAATGATATTTGCAGACAAAACTGTCATACTTTGTTCAAGTTATTGTAATTTTAATGTCCTTAGTTGGTCTTCAAATAGCATACTGAATTTTTTCTTGCTTGTGCGTCTTGTAGTACACTTGTGACTTCTTATTTTTTAGATGGAGTTCTGTAGGTAGCATTTGAAAATCTTCCTTTCGACTCAAATGTTTCATGTTCATCTCTTTTCTAAAATTTACTTTCACTATTATAATTAATATCCATTATTTCATCAAGTTTTTCATTTGCTTCTTTGCTTCATCAATTTCTTTTTCCGAAGATTCAACTTCATCCAACATACTTCGCAGTTGCCAATTCTTTTTTTTAAAAAAAATATTCTGTTTATTTACATTTATAAACCATAAATGTGAATGAACCATAATGAGTCATACAACCCGGCATTTTATAACTACTAAGTCGTTCGCTGGGGGAAAATGTAAACTATTCTTAGAAAACATTTTGGAACAAAAGTGGTTGAGCAGGGACCTCAGTCACCCCAAATACCTTAAGATTGCAAAAAACGTTTACAACTAACAAAAAAGAGGTAAATATATGTGTCACAAATACATTTTAATGCCCAGGAAAACTGTCACATAGGAGGATACTGTGTGTATGACAAGGTCATTCGTAAGAAACAAAAAAGAATCAAAGATTTCGTGAGCCAGGGGTGACTCTGTGCTCCGCGCGACCTCTGCCGGGTGAAAATTATAAGAGAAAACTGGAGTCAAGAAAATTAATACGAAAATATCCATTTGCTTCAAATGAAAGAGTGTTGTTAAGACAGAGGAAATATAAAAACTGTTTATTTTGGTAAAATAGTTTTGAATTACAATTTTTTTATTTTTTTATTTTTGTTCAACAGAATTCTAAATTTCATTGATAGCAGAGTATAATTTTTCACACTAATTATAAGATTTATTACATTTGAAATTATACTGATGTAGTTAATTCACAAAATCACAAATGTCAAGTTTCATTGCAAAGAACAATCAAGCTAAATTCAGTGCAAAATTTTAAAAAAAGGTTTTACGATATACTTTTAAAAACAAAAGCTATTTGTGTATTATTCACAGCTGAATGAATGAGTGAATATTAACGTCGCACTGTTCAGCTATTCGAGGGCTTTTGGCGACGGACGTCGTTTGAATCATGGTCAAGTGACAAGGGGATGAGCTGGCACCCCCTCCTAACTTCCACACCACACCAACGAGAGAACGTTTAAGCTTCAGACAGATTTAAAGTGCATCGTCCCCCTACAAGGTGGATCTTCAGTGGTACTGGGCTCGAGCTCATGATATGCCTACCACGAGTTCGTTACCTTGGCCAATAGGCTATCGTAGCCACATTCACGGCAGAAGCTTTTTATTTATTTTTTTAAAGAAAAGAAAAAAAAGACATATGAAAGGCGTTCACAAATTTAAGATCAAAAATAAAATATAAACTAATTATTTTTTAATTTATAACAATGTTTTGAAGAAAATCACCTGTTAAAATACTTCAAGATTCATAACTTGCAAAGAAATTTCTAACGATGATATCAGATTGCTTGTATGCAAATATGGGAAGTATCCTTTTAACCACAACTTTATATTTTAAAAAACATTTTGGAACATTTCAAAATAAGATGTGATTCAGTATTGAATCATCCAATTATTCTAATTAATCACCATGTAAACTTATGGAAATCACACATATAATTCTTAAAGCTTCTACACTGCTGGCCGCACAAAGTGCAACACCCCTGAAGGAAGCACACAAACCATGCCATATTTGCATCACGCGTTGTTGGTGATGAAGTATGCAAATCAGTAGCATTATAGAGACGACGCACCTCACGGGTGACCGTAGCGCCACCCGTAAGCGCTCTATAAGAGGAGAACAGATTAGCGATTTGAAGTATGACAATTATTTTTTTTCTTTTTTTTGCGTAAGCTGTTTACCTGTCCCCAATCCCTATAGTAGCCTATAGGGATTGCGGATTATCCTTCAGAGAAATCGGTCAATGTGTTGGACGAAACCAAGCAACTGTGTTACGGATCTGCCATCGCTAGATTAAGGAGGAAACGACAGGGCCGATCACACACATCTTGAACTACTGCCCATGATGACAGGTGGATTGTGCTTATAACAGTGATGGATCGAGCAACCACATCAGAAGCCATACCACAACAGATTCATTCTGTTACGTATCATTCAGTGTCCGCTCCTATCAATCTACACCGTTTGCAGCAGATTGGAATGTCTGCAGGGCGTCCATTGTTTCGTTTACCCTTGACTGGAAACCACAGGCTTTTGCGCCGCCAATGGTGCGATGAATGGTGGGCATGGACAATTGATTGGAACAACATTGTGTTAACTGATGAATCCGACTTCTGCTTGCATTATCATCATGGTCGGATTCGAATATGGCAACTCCGTGGTAAGAGGCTGCTGAACTTTTGCGTTGTACATCGCCATACTGGTCCTGTACCTGGTATCGTGGTTTAGGGTGGTATTGGATTTTACTACCGCCCCATTCTAATAAGCACACAGCCAGCGTTACATCTCTGAGGTATTGTAGCCCGTGGTCCTCCCATACATTCAACGCTTGCCATCCATCATATTTCAACAGGATAATACGCTATCACACGTGGCACTCAATGTTCAAGAGTTCTTTTTTACCCATTAGATTGAATTGCTTCCTAGGGTTGCTTGTTCTCCCGATCTATCGCCAATCGAAAACGTGTGGTTCAGGCTTGCACAACTACTTGCCCGGGATAAACCACCGGCTGCTACACCGGATTAACTTATGCAATATGTGGAGGCCGCATGGATTGATGTACCCCAATGATACATTCAAAGCCTCTTTGATTCTATACCTATGCGTGTGGCAGCGGTTATAGCCAACAATGGCGTCTACACTCACTACTGATTTTTTCACCATCCACAAGTCACAAGAGGCTGCAATTTTAATCTTTGACCTTTGTACAACAAGTTATTTGTCAAAAAAATTTCGCTGTGATATCACAAGTAATTGTTGGTGTTGTATTTTGTATGATCAGCAGTGTGTAGTTGAGTAAGCTATAAAAGCTGAGATCTCCGGAACGAACAAAGAACACTTTTGTTCCTTATCTTGTTTGTGTTGTATTTTAATTTGTCATTTTATGTGTGCGCAAAACAAAAAGTTAAACCAAAATATTTTCTTATCCCCTTAACGTTTGGGCCAAGATATTGTCCCAGTAAAATACTATGATTCAAGGTAAATCGTCGTACATACGCATATATATATGTGTGTGTGTGTAATATATCCCGTAAATGTTCTCTCATGAATTTTTAATCCATAATAGTTTTGAACACTCCGAGACTTCGCGTGATGATTAATTTTTATTTTACTCACTTAACGGAAACTAATCACTACTTTATCTCCCCAAAAGCTTAAAACTTAGCATTTTTATATCAGAATGACGCTATTATGCATCACCCATGTATGCGAAACCATTTAGAAAGACTTTACCGGAGATCATGATTTTAAAAGCTTCCGTTTGGTCATGACTATAATTAGACGAGATTTCGGGGACAAGCAAACAATGCTTTTTAGGCTGTCTGACATGTGTGTACGTATCTGTCTATTTGTGTTTGAAATATACTGTTCGTGTCGTCGCTTGTTTGTCAATAAAATATGGGTGATAAAGATCTAAAAGCCTACACCTTACAAGATTGTAACTATCAGTATCAAAATGCATTAATATATATATATATATATATTGCGTGTGTGTGTGTAATCAATAATCATACATTAAATTGCCATAAATCTAACTTTAAGCTAAACTGTAAGTAGACGTATAAAAAGACAGTGTAAGTCAAATTTAAATGATCACAGTAAAGTATATATATATATATTCTTAACGTAATAGTAGTATGTATACACTTTTTAATTTTTTATTTCTATTCTTTTCATACTTTTATTCAGTGCTACTATTCAGTCATTCCCATGCTTTGAATTTGCATTTGGGTCCAGAATCTGCAATAACGTGTTTATTGTACTCAGATTTAGTGCGGGCTCTGCATATTTGAATGCAATTTTTAGGTAAGTTATCTTTGTTTTGCAATGCATTTAGATATTGTTTCCATTATTTTCAATAGGTTATTGCTCAGTATTATTAACAGAAAGGGGGAAGGTTTGCTGGACAAAAAACATGTTCAATCCCCCTTTTATATAATTTTTTATATATATAAGAGATGTGGTTAAGTCAGCAATGTTTATAATACTGTAGCATCCATATTTTTATATTTTAAATTCTGTTATTTTTAATTTCTAATATTCTTTCTAAAATCTTATGTCTGGTTTAGCTTGCGATTTCGATTTTTTGTTTCTGTTTTTGGTTTTGATGTTTATTGTTCATGTATCTCTCTTTAGTAGAGAATTTTGACATGTCTTAAGTGATTGAAAAATTCAAAAGGTTTGATAGAAAATGAAAAATTGTGTATTATTTAGGGGTACTTCGTAACATATTCTTTCATATGTTACACAGTCGATTCAACAAGGGGAGATATGTCACTAAAAACGACCTATTGGCGCGTAGAATAAAATACATCTCAATAAATCCCGTATCTATAAATAAAAACACGGAGCACAGAGAGTTTGAAACAAATCTGTGGTCTTCCGCACAGATTCCAAAAAGAAAAGAAAAACATTTTCCTACTCCTTATTTTTATTTATTATCGCTTGGAAGTCGTCCAAAAACAGACAATACTACAAAATACCCTGTCACAAATTGTTCTGGGGCGAGATATCGTTTTTTTTTGTTTTGTTTTTTTTTTTCTCTCTTTTTTCTTGCCTTTTCCCAAAGTGCGAATGTAAACATTTCGAATCCATTTTTATTTGGCGCGGATCAAAGGAATACATCACTCCACATCCGCCTTTTCGAAACTCTAGCACACGCAAGGATTTTTCTTTCTTCCATCCAAAGCACTACTTTCTCCTGCGGGTAAGATTTAAGTCGAACACGGGCTGTCTATACGCATTTATTAACGGAGGTGAATTTCTAGAATCCTCTCTTTCTCCTGCCTCGTCCTCTCTTTTGAGAGGAAAGCGTGTTTCCGAAGCACATACTCTTCACCTTTCATCTTCCTGTGATTTCTCACATAACATTGCACTGAACACACTGGTGAGATGAACTCTGAGCTCTCTTCGAGTCCATGATACCTCCACGATGAAGCGGAAACCTTCCTCTGAGGAAATACATTCTGTAAAATAGTTGTATTAACTGGTTACACAAATATTTTAAGGTTGCTTTTAAATATAATAAAGTGGAGAAATGGCATTATTAGCTTTATCTCAAAATTATCTCTGTAATTCACAAAGAATTTTAAAATGCAGATCGTTCTTAAAAGATTTTCCTCATAAAATTTCTTTTCAGTGGATACCGGCTCATTGTGGTATTGCTGGGAATGAGCCTTCTGACTTTCTTGCGAAGAAAGGAGCCCTTGTGATTCAAAGACCCGCAAGAATTTCAACCTTTAATTCCTTAAGGCGATTTACTAAAATGGTCTTTAAGTATAATTTTAAAATGGAAGCTACGGAGATGTCGAGGGACAAGAACTGGGAAATCTTGAGCGAGAACCCGTCCTGGCTCCTAAAAAAGCTGCTGTAAGTCTTAGAGATTTCACAGGGCATGCCTGTCTGAGATATTTCATTTCTACAGAATCGGTACTGCCGACTCACCGGACTGTACTCTGTGTGACTCTAATCTGTCTATGACCGGTGAAAATTTGAACACGTGCGCTGCAGTAATGTCTTAGTTCTATTATCGAAAAATATTAGAGAACACATGCATAAATGTCATAAGTGCTATTACAGTGTGTGGCATTTGTAAAATAAATAATAACACATAATAAATAATTCCACCAAACCACAGGAGAATTGGGTCATTCTGTAAAATCGTTTTATTTAAAATACATCGTTTTTTCTCAAAGAAACAATTATGTAATTATTAATTTTTATTTATAAAGTATCCACTGCGAATCACGAGTATACTAATTACGTCTTTTATGGGTTCATCCCTCTGTGTCAGACTGCAAAAACCGTATAAGAACATTTCCTGCATACTAAGTGTTAAAGAGAGTTGTAAAGATAAATGGATGAAACTTAAAAAGCCGTTCCTTTTCATTCCAAAAATATTAGACATGTCTACATTATTTTTTGGCAAACCTTTTTATTTATTACTTGAAAGCATAAAATTATAAACTTCCTCCTTTTAGTTATATAAAAAAAGAAAGAAGCAACAGAATTACTATTATTCTCATTATAAATGCAAATTCTTCTATGCATCAATTATTATAGGTTTAATTATAAAATCTATGAAACTAATCTTTATTATTGATGAATGATGATCATTAAATAAATAATCTACAGTCATGTGAATTATTCATAAATATCCTTTGTAAATCACTTCCGTTCTTCAATTAATTGATTTGCTTGCGGTGATTCTCTCAATGAGTTCGGGACCGTGGTAGTCTAGTGGTCAAGGAAACGGACTGGTGGCCGGCGTGTCTCGATTTGAGTTTGTACTGTTGAAGACCCACCTTGTAGGAGGCTATGCACGTTAAATCTGTCGAGATTCATAATCCTCAAGTTGGCGTGGAGTGGAAGTTAGGAGCTCAAGGAATCCTCCTCGTCAATTTTGACCATGGTTCAAAATTCCGAGGTCTGTCACCCAAAGTGCTAGAGTAGCTGAAGAGTGCGTCGCAAATATTCCCTCATTCACTCAGTCACTCTCATAGAGACAACCCGTCGCATTTTGATCCGCAGTGAAATAAGGCGGATTCCAGAGATGGCGCTTAATTTTCTAAATTTCAACATTACTATACTGGCCGGCTGAGTGGCGTGGTTGGATTGTCGCTGGCCTTCTGCACCCAAGGTGCGGGTTTGACCCCGGTCCATGTCGGTGGGTTTTCCTGATGCAGAAAATCGACAGCGACCATGTCGTATGAGTATACAGCACGTAAAAGATCCCTAGAGTGTCTATTTGACTTGGATGCTCTCGGTAAAATTAAATCGTGGTACAGGTTCACACCGCCAGAGCTCAGGTGTCTCCCTCTAGGGAGGAAATTAGGCGTCAAAATTAAACGTGGCGATTGGTATCCGCCTATAGGGTGCCACACTAAAAATAATACCAGCTTCCGGGGGATGTACAAGGTCTGCAATGGTTAATGACCAATTCGCAGCCCATTAGCGATAAAAAAAATTACTATACTTAGTTGGATATAACTATGATCTAGGCCGAATCTAATCACAACATTCTCGAGTAGAAACACATTAAATTCACTACCCATTGATTGTGGTGAGCCGGTTGATCAGTAAAAATACCACAAGACCTTACTTATAGACCAAAAGGGGCACAGATAGCAAACGGAGAGCCATTTCAAAGCGGGATTACGTTTACAGACATCTTACCTCTTAACAAAAGGGATTCTACCACCCATCTGTCAAGCAGCAAAATAAATAAATGATGGAATAAAAACCCTTTCAAACTCATACTTCCCATCAACTCTATCGAGGAGGTACATTAGTTGGCATATAAGAGAAAATGCTTTCTGCCCCACACGGGACTCCGGAAAGGGAAGCGTCTGGGGACTGGAGAAGGAAGAAGTCCGGTTCATCTGGCATTCAGAGGAATCCCATCACTTCCCTTTTATGGGATTCGAATCCTTCCGAAAGCAGAGGAGGTGACATTTCAGGTGAAGACGGTTGCGACTGACACAAAATCGATTCTCTCTTTGAAGGGACAAAATCGAAAAACGTCAAAAAGAGAGGGGAGGAGGAAGACGTTTCACTTACTTCGCGAAGCACTCGATGGCATTCCATTAGTGGCCGCTGCATTTTGATTCTCTTTTATGGAGATGCTAAAAATAGCGAGACGCAAGGGAATAGTCAACTTTTCAGGCTCCACTTGCTTTAATTCCGCTTCGAATGTCAGTTGTGTCTGTTTTCTTAAAAAACACCACGGAATTCTTACAGACTACTGATAAAAAAAAACTTAAATAGAGGGGAAAGAAGGTTAGAAAATCCAAAAAGAGATAGGAAGAGAACACAAAATTTCAAGGAAACGAAAACATTACCATCGTAGAATTAAAAAAAAAAAAAGAATACTCATTTGTTCTTTAACAAACCATTATTTATTCTCTAATTAATGATTCATAAAGGTTGAAAACAAATACACGAATCAAATTACGCTTCAAATACACAGTATGCCAAAATACATCATCCGTCATAGTAAGGAAATAAAAATGGAAGCTTATTGTACAATGAATAACCTAAAGAGAGTGACTCACCCAGAAGTTATCTAAATGAATTAAAAGTGGTAGATATAATGTGTTTGTTCCTAATGTGGAAAACAAAATCGAAACCAGATAATCGGTATTTCATGTTTTATACTCGAAATACCTGAGAAAGAAAAGAAAAGAAATTCAACAAGGTTTGGGACTATCTCTGGTCTTGATGCGAGCTGATAAGTGTCTGGGCATTGACTCATAGAATTGTTAAATATCCTCCTGCGAGATTGTTTGCTATACTCGTTTCAATAGGCGATTGAAATCAGCATAATCCAAAGAGGGTCAAAAGGCCTGCTTATTAGAGCCCAAAAGGTATTGTACTGGGAAGAGACCTGGCAATTACGCCGGACAGGGAAGCATTGGAGAAGCAGCAAACCAAGCATAAGAAAGGAGTGTCATGTGAAGCTATGTATTATTCTGTTAAAATGTAAGCCCAGGGCTCTGAAAGAGGAAAGATAGCATACGGCACGTAGAATGTCATTGACATACTACCACGCTGTAAGAATGCCAAGGATGACAACCCAAAGGACACAAGCTGTCAAATGAAAAGGCACCATATGTAAGTCCTGACTGTCAGACTGTGGGGCCACTCATTCCGTTACTCTCCTAGTCATTTCCAAGAACATCTTCACTGGTCATCAGGGTCCAATTCAAAGCAGAACGCGTCGCCGATTTACTCTATGAGGTTCCCGATCGAATGTATTCGATATCACTGCAAAGGGGGGCATGGGGGTGTGCAAGACAGTCAACGCAGTAGCTTCCGTGACCTCACCCCCCTTTGCTGAGTTGTCTGCTGATGATCATTGAAGTCACTGGAATATCGCTTAGATGTCGGATTGCTAAAAGTAAACGCCTCAGAGGCTGCAAACGTCAACCGGATTATTTTTATTATTAAATAACAGTTTTGTTATTTTATATTATTAAACGGACCGGTTAATTTCATCATCGCGCTCTGTCAGTTCTTTCAGTCGACCTCTACGCTGATTGACGCTCTGTATGAAAATGGAAAATGGCCCTGCACGCCTGTCAATATTCACAAATCGTAGAATTGCTCAGACTGAAATATGGAGTGATCCTGCAATTTGACCACCACTTACTGTATAACTTTTTTTATGTCACAGAGTGTCTTTGAAATTTAAATTTTAATACTCAAAGAAATGAAATATGTGTTTCATGAAATATTCGAACAGTATTGGTGGAAATATTAGGATATTCACAAATAATTTAGAAAAAATTAGATGATACCTTAATACAGAAAAAAGTACTTATTACGATAATTAATAGTCAGTTAAATGTCAAAATTAAAGAACTGAATGATTTTTAGTCGATTGTCTGTGCATTTCATTGTTATAATGATTTAATAAATTGTCCTTCATTCAATGGATTTTGATGTGCAATTTGTCAAAGTTAGCAAAAGTAAAACACCAACAAAACAGACACCCTTTCCATTATTCCTTTGAAAGCATTAAAATATGAGGCTCGTCTAAAATTATTTTAATGCAACTTTAGATAGACGTGAGATGAAGAATATCAGAATTAAAACTGGTATCGCTGAGTCATGGATTTAGAGGGATAATGGAAAATGATTTATTTAAATATCTAAAATTCCTCGTAGATATCGCACAAATAATCTAATGTTTTTCTTTTTTTACATTAAAAATATTTAAGACAATTTCTTTAGAAAATATATGTTGGAAGAAAGCTACGCTCCTTTCTCAAAACTATTCCACATTCTCAGAAATGTTCTGCTGAAGAATTTCTGAATTTTATTGATTGTGTGTGTGTGAAACGCAACACTTAAAACCTCACCGCAATGCTATGTACGAATATCTTCAATTTTCACAAGTAGACCTCGTGTAGTTTCCAGTGCAAAAAATGATAGCCATTTAATCTATCTATTTAACTTTCAATAGTAAGAGTGTACATATGTCTATAGAAAAATTTAAACCGATATCTTCTCAAAATACGTGCTTAAAAGTTGCAATAGTTGATTTACGAATGTACGCAATATCCTTAGTTCCATCATTTCCGACATTTTCCAAAAGTTCTTTTTTGCCCTAAGGCAAATAAATAGTCACAGCAAAAAGTTATATTGATAAATGAGAAGAAACATTCACCCGAATAAATATTCTTTGCATCCAAAATAAGCGGTGTTGAGAGAAAGAACACTTTTGCATTAGTGTTTAAAATAAAAGTTCAACTCGTCATAGCACAACTTCAAAGTATAATAACACAGAAGCTACCAATTTCTGCAGAGAAAGTGAAAGAATGTATATATTTTCAACACTTATTTCCGAAATGGAATAAAAGATACATCATCTTTTCGTTGATTCGCCGTTAGGGTTATTTGAATCAGTTACTTCTTATATACATTGCTCGATATTTTCTTAAAATACAATGCCTTCTTTTCTCTTGGGAATTGCCCAATACTAGAATAAAGAAAGTGAAAAATAAACAAACAGGTATTAAGGGAAGGAGGGAGTGCGAAATTTGTATTAAAGCTGCATTCCAACGATTAAACGCTTTTCTTGAGTTATGCAAAATAAAACTCGGAATAATTCTCGTTTCTATGGCAACGGAGTATTCTACGCCTTGGGGCTTTTTCGTTGCCACCCATCCCATACTAAAAGTATCCCGAAATAAATTTAAAAGAAAAAAATTCCTTTTCCCTCGAGGAGTCAGATTTCTCCACTTTTTGAACGAATGGTGAGTGCATTGTTGATTGCAAAATGAAAAAAAAAAAAAAAAATTGGATATTTCGGGAAAAGATTTTGATTTAAAATAAAATTTTTAGAAGTGAAGAAATAATTCTCAAAACTGAAAAGAGATAGTAGTTTTCCCTTTAGACTGCAGTTTCTGTGATTTGTGAAAACATAGAGGCAATTTTCCTCTGGAATAAAAAAAAATTCCTTTAAAATGTGTTGAACATATATTACCGAAATGAACTCCCTCAGTCTTTAACCATTATGAAATCATTTAGTCTATAACAATGACATAGGAATGACATATTTTACATAGTACGCATGTGTATAAAAATACGCCACTCTACACAGATGAGACCTCATGACGATCTTATTATACAGGGTGATTCTAAAATCATGAAACAAACTTTGTGAGGTTGTAGAGATCACTAAAATAAACAATTTTTGTACAGGAATACGTGGGCGGAAGTACCGTGTTGAGGCGCAAACAGAAAAAAATAGCATATTAACGGAAATGTAAAACGTTTGTTAGCAACATACTTAACAAGTGATTCCGTTCAGAAAATGGTTTTTTATAAGTTGCATACACTAACATAGTCCAACAGTAAAACTCTCCAAACGGTAGGTTGACCGACATGTAGACGACATGGTACAACCCTTGTACATGTGGCGGGTGTTTCATCTGCATAGTCCAAGATGACTTCTTTCAGGTGTGTTTGTCCATCAGTACTGGCGATAAATGAACCCTTTTCACGCAGCTGTCGATGTAATCTCTGAAACATTGTGTGGTTCGGCCTACCTCTAATGCAGCCGTAGCATTGTTCTGCCCTTACCATTAACAACACCCTACATTAGATGCATGTCTGCATTTTTGCTAGCAGTAAAATCATCCATAACGACCGAAATCTCAAGCGCAAAGGCTGATTTTGGAGGTGAAGCAGATCACTTGCTACCTCCAACTATCTTCAATATTGTCAGCCAGTCATGCCATAAAAGTCGCTAAGCATGCTTAAAGCTTAGTGGATGCAATTTTTAAAACTGTTTTAACATTTTCTGTATGGAATCCCACGTTAAGTAACCTGCTAATGAACATTTTATGTTTCCATTAATGTGTTAGTTTTTCTGTTCGTGCCTCAACGCGGCACTTCAACCCACATATTCCTATACAGAAATTGTTTGTTTTAGGGAGCTCCACCACCCTTCAAAATGTGTCCCGTGATTTTAGAATCACCGTGTATTACAAAATAATTTATATTCCAGGAGAACGAAGAACACCAACATCTGCTTTTTACTTGCAATCCGCAAATATACAAATGGAAAGTGTGAAAAAACCGTATCATTTAAGGTATCCGACTACGTTCGGAACCGTGATTTTGCAAAAGCGTATAAATGGGTAATATTTAGGATATTTAGTGTCACTTAGATTAGAAAACATATATAAAATTGTTTGAAGAATAGTATTACAATAAAAAATTATTTAAGTACACTATTTTGACAAAAATAGAACATAGAATGACCTATTTTCAAAATATTCTCCTTTTGTGAAAAATGCGCGTCTATGAGATAATAATAGACCTCTGTGTACAGAGGCTTAACTAGAATTTTTGAAATATCTAACTTAGAAGTGGGTTTATTCGTGTTTTACGACAACAGAGAGGAAAAAGTTTAAGAAAAAAAAACGCCGATAATTATTTCAATGGGTTGTAACTCTGAAAATAATGCGAATTTTTCAAAAATCCTAGTTCAGACTCCCTGGAGAAGTCTATACTTTATCTAAGCACACACACACAAAATATTATTATTTTAGAAGCACTTTTTTATAAGGAGAACATTTTAAAAAAAGGTTATTCCAAGTTAATTTTTTGCCAAAATATTGTATTTAAATATTATATTTTTTTTGTCAAAATGTCCTTAAAACAATTTTATACATGTATTCTAACTAAGTGACACTAATTATTATGAAAATTATCCATTTATGCGCTTTTTTAAAATCACGGTACCACCGAACGTAGTCGGATACCTTAAAGATATTGTTACAAATTTTGTGTAAATAGTGTAAATAATCTGTATGTGTAAAGCCTTAATATTACTCTATGTTATATTTCATGTTAAAATTGTAATATTTATAAGCAAACCGTCCCTTACGCTATAGTGGCGATTCAATGAGAACTAGGCGAAATATTGGCTATAGAGCCAAGTTGGCATCATACTTAACTACTAGGTTGGCCGTCAATTTGGTGACTTTGGTGTCCATTTTGGCGTCATCGGTGACCACGTTGGCGACTTTGGGACCCTCTGGATTCTTCTAGAAAGTAGTGGATCTCTCCATTAATTTCACGCACTATGACGCGCGCGGATTTTTCTGGAAGTTTCCGCCGGGTCTATAAATAGAGCAGTGCCACAGCCGCAACCAGTCAGTCTTGATTCAACCAGCGATTAGTGAACATTGTTTTCATTACCGATTAGCTCGGTTGTGCTTGTGAATAATCTTTTATATACGTGTATTTTAAACACTGATAATTGTGTTTGACTGCTGTTGAAGGTGTGAAGACATTCGAAGATTACTCTGTGAATATTGCTGCGGAATCCTGTATTTGAGGAATTGGATTTTCGTCAATAAATTATCATCGCTCTTAAAAAAACTGTCCTGTACTCTGTGAATTATTTGTATAAAATCTTCGAACTTCGATCAACGTAACAATATATATCCCAAGAAAAAGGTCCCTAGAAACTATATATACCCCATACAATATAACAAATAAAGGAAAAACACACAAAAAAAGCGTCAAATCAGTGGAAATCTATGCAAGGATCTTACAACCCGATGTTGATAACGAGGCAATAAGAGAGCTACCGATAGTCAAGATGCAAGAGACAATAAAATTTTATGGATCCGATCGAGGCTGTCTTCACCCTAATAGTAAAGTATAGGAACCCAATTTATATTTTCTTTCCTGGTAAGAAACGGGAGACTTATATTAATATTACATTCTGACGTCACTAGCCACAAGGCCCCCTCCATATTATTTAATGCTATTAGATATTTTTCAACTAAAAATATACTTCATATTTGCTTATACTGTAATTGGTTTATAGAAATCTTTCTTCACATGTTACATGAAAAAATTTTATGCATACAGATCTGGTAAATTTCTTTTTCAGAAAACGAAAAAATGTATTATAAACACAAAAAATGTGTTAACATCAGGACATTTCTCAATCTGGAAAAAAAGTGTTTAGAACCTTTGTCTTATTTTTAAATATTAGTCGAATGCGGCCTTCACAAAATGTTGCTTGGAAAAATCCGAAACATTACAGTAAATCTCAGAGTTTTTAAACATTTAGTTTTAATCCATGCATTTTAATGAGCATTTAAAAGCTTCGTTACTGTTGTATTAGTATAACAATAACTGTACACAAGTTTGTGGGCCAAGCCCAAGAGCTTTAAATATTTTACCGTAAGAATAAATAATTAAAAAGTATTCTCCCAGAGAGACAGTATTCCATTATATTAGGAAGTTATAATAACTTCGAATGAAAAATACAAAGATAATATAAAAATTTAAACACCGAATTCACAGGAAAATGGAGTAGAGAATCCAAATTAGAATATGGTAAAAAACTAAAGGCCATAAGAAAATCTATAAAATATCGCCCAATAGTTTGTTAAATGAGATTTCTTGAAAATATATCTAGAAAGCTCAAAGTTCATACAATGTTCTGTTCATTTATAATTAATTTATAAAATTATATATAAATTAGTAAATCTTATTATTTTTCTCTCTCTCTCGAATGTCTTTTTATTACCATGTATGGAAATTTAATTAGAATTGCCTTGAATTTATTAATACATTTACTATGAATAATTATAATATTATTTCATCAGCAATTAAAACTAAAGCTAACTTGTAACTTGTTGATAGATATTTATAAATTGGAACAGTGGTAAAAAGGAATAATCATTAAGAGCTTTGATGATTATCACGCCTCAAGAACATTCAATATTTACATTCTTAAAGCGTGCATAATATGGGTTTCTGTGTAGATAGTTACATTTTGATCTAGTTTTCATACATTGAATAGGGTAGTGTAAATTGTGAACTAATACCAGGTTTTAATAGTCCACAATGCATCTTTTTTAATTATTTGTAAAATATACAGGTCTCCAAAAGTTATGGTACAACGCATTTTTCGAAGCTCAAAATTAAAAAAAATTGCAACAATAAATTTTATTACTTATATAAATGATAATTATGTATTTTAAGAAAACTTGTAAGAAAAAAAAAATGAGAGTTATAACTTTTATTTTAAGAAAACGAACATTTAAGAAGAAATTAGAGAAAATGTGCAAAATCCAACTTACGTAGCTTGTTATATGCGTTAT
The DNA here is from genome assembly GCA_019973955.1 of Trichonephila inaurata madagascariensis. NCBI lineage: Eukaryota > Metazoa > Arthropoda > Arachnida > Araneae > Nephilidae > Trichonephila > Trichonephila inaurata. The sequence continues at coordinate 386,551 of BMAV01006558.1, read as the reverse complement.
GTGTATGATTGTTGATTGTCAATAGTTTTTGGTAATTTCGTTGCCAATTCCAGGAGAGTATAGAAATACCGAGGTGACATTTACTCGATTCATTTAGGAGGAAGGCAATGGGTTAAATGGAAGAGGATTTATCACAAGAAAATGCTACTAGAGCGTCTCAAATGGGTCCCCAGTGTAATACTACGACTATTGCGACAATTAAAACATCCCTGCAAGAGACAGTGTTTCAATTCTTTCAAGCTTATTAAGAAGCACTACGATACCTCACCTCGTTGCAGATCCTTTTGTCGTATCAAGAACAAGAATCTTCGTTACAATGTGGAAGCGCCTTTACAATGCAATCTCCATGCAAAATGACTAGTTATGCGTGTTCACTTCAGCCATCGATAGAGACATGTCCCTTAAAATTGGACAAAGTAACACGTTTCCTGGGCCTGACAGCAGTAGACTTCTGTACTTTTTATAGAGGAGTTCAGGTTTACACTGAAGAGCGATTCAGGGTGTCTTGATCCGGAGGGAACAACGCAAGAGAGATACAACCAATCCAACAATGTTGATAGACACAATTACAGAAGTGGAGGAATTATGGTTTGGGCAGAGATCTCTCAGTGGTCTCACTGACCTATATGTAAGAAATGGAAGAATTTTGAGTGGAGTGATACATCGTTGTAAGATCCTTGATCGATATATTCACCCACACACCACTTCTTTTGGTAATGAATTCATTCTGATGGATGATAATGCGCGAAATAACCGAGCTGTGCTTGTTGCGGATGATCTTCGGGGTCATAGTTTGGAACAAATAGAATGGCCACCTCAGTCTTCAGACGTGAATCCGATAGAGCACAGTTGGGGCTCCTTTGGTATACATGTTGGTATTTTAAGTCCGACTCCAAGGTCCTTACATGGGCTGGAAAAAATGTTACTCCTTAATTGGTAGCATGGAAAAGTCAATACCAACCATGTAGTTGCGAGAGGACATATTTCTTATTAAAACTCATTTTTAAAATGTTTGCATGACACTTTTCGAAATAAAACTGAGATGTACAACTTTCTCCAATAATAGACTCTTCCTACAAGTATGCTTTTGTTGTTGGTGTTGTGAAGTATACTTGTTTGTAGCTTATGTAAATTTATGCGTTGCATTCAATAAGAAACTGTTTAGGGGCTCTCTAAATTTCTTCTTTCTATGTTCATTAATTTTCGAATTAGACTATTAAACAAGTTGTACCTTAACTTTTGGAGGTCAATGTATTTCAGTGACTAAAAATAGTATTAAGTTCGTCGTAAACTTCCGCTTCAAAAGAAAAGTAATGGGCTCAGATAAACGCCAACATCAAGTAACTAAAAATATCGTAATGTTAAACAACTATTAAAATTTTAAAAAGGACTGTATTTTAATACGCACCCGCACAAAATAATGCATTTTTAATTTATATATAAAAGTAACATACTCTTTTATTGAAAGAAATGAAAGTCCATGATAGAGAAATCGTATCTCGAAATGTAATACTCGAAAAAAATTTTTTTTTTCCAATCTGTACAATAACTTTTTATTGATAACAAGATTTTTTAAATGGAAAGAAAGAGAGAGAAAAACAGTTCCTTGGTGTGCAATGACGTGGCTATAGCTCTATTTACGAACCTTTGACTAGACTAAGAAATCACATTCATAGGTAGTTTAAATAGAATTAAAAAGGTGTTCTCAATAATATTATAATTAAGGGTATCTGATAAGCTAAAATTTCAAACGCTTTTTCAGATAGAAATTTTCCCGATATTAACCTATTCACAAGCATGTGTTTTTTACATTTGTAAGTATTCAAAGATATACATCTTTTTTGAATTATCAAGAAAAGGTAAAAATTCACTTATCATTAAATAATGATACAAAATGTAAAAGTTATGCAAAACAGGATATAAACATCGAAAAAACCAGCGTACTGAAAGTAAATTGCTCTTTTCTCAGCCTTCAAAATAAAAAAAGTCTAACATTCATAATGCAAAAATTTATTATCTGAAGAAAAAGAGGATCCCCTAATTAAATATATTTTAAAGCACAAAGTGACGATAGCATTAAGATATAAAGAAACAGAAATAAATACTTTTGTAAGTTGCACTTCCGAAAATGCATTTTTGTCTTCCCATCCATTTAGGAATATTCGTCGTCTCTTCTGTCTTTTCTGAACGAATGAATTATACATTATTGAATCCCATCTGAAACCACGATCGATCCCTCTTATTCAGTAACCGAACAATTGTTGGTGTCTCGATGTAGGGCGAAATATAATCTTCTCTAAATATTGTAGCGATTAATAAGAGGATTATCGTAAACATGCGTCATTCCTGATTTTACTCAGATAGATCGTTGATTCTTTAACTGCATTGATGCACTCGTAAGCTGTATTCAGACGACTTGAAGGGCTGGCGTGTGGATACAAGTAACAATAAGGGAAAAAAGTTTTTCTTCAAAATAGAGTTTTTATATTTCAGAATAAATAAGAGAGAAAACAAATCGTAGTTTACATTTAAATTTTTGAAACATCCATTATATAAATATGGTTTGTTCTAAATGGTAAATGATGTCATCACTGATTTGTTTTTTTTTCTTTTCTTGCATTATTATAGAGAAAAAGGTACCATTTGATGGGCCTGTTTTCCAATCACTTGACTACTCGTCTTTCTGCATGTACTTTTCAACTCCATTCATAGACTGTTAATAGGTACAGAATCAATGGTCAAACTACATATAATTAATTATGGTATCTTTATATACATCCAATGTAATGTTTTTAAATGTGGCATCCCCTTAAGCATTCTCTATTTGAAATTATTAGCCGAAAAGTTAGACTCAGATGCCCTCAAGTCTGAGTTAAAAAGCTATATATTTAGCTTTGAGCGAGTAATTCATCTATTCTAAGACATACAGGAATATATATATTTTTTTTAATTTTAATATTCCATGGGCAAATCATGATCGTGAAAAATATGTCACTCATTTATTATTTTTTTTAGTTTATAATTTTAAAACTTATTTGTTCAAGAAGAAAACTCGAAACATAAAAAATTGGATTCCTAACGGCGCATTTCAAAGTTTATCAAAAATTCTAAAGTGATGAAGGTAAGAGAGTTGAATGATATCAAATCACTGCTCGAACTTCCACTTCGTTTCATTAAATGGCATTCAATCATAAATAAATTAGTCCATCATTTCTTAAGTCTTTTGGGAGAAATAGAGAACTCTGTCGGGCTGCATATTATTCGAAAGTGAATTAATAAATACTTTACAGGTCTTTATCAACGAGGTTAATAAGCTAAAAACTGAGCACGTAAAAACGATCGCAATACTTCCGCTTTTGCTCTTTGTGCCAAAACAATGACGGATGAAACTGGATGTGTATGTGTCTTGAACAGATAACTAACACTTTCAAACTAATATTTACAGATGTTTACTTCAAACTGCTTTATATTTGTAAACAAATGACAAATTTGTTTTTTAAACAAATGACTGATCTTAAAGATATCATTTTTTTTTGTGCCTTTATAGTATTGATATCGCTATTTTAATAAGAGCTTTTTTTCTACAGTTTTGATTGCTTTATCTTTTTAAAAATTTATTTCCCACATAAACTTATGAAAACGTTTATAATGAAAAAATTCGTATACATCTTAGTACATCAAATTCTTTTGCATTATTTTTTATATCTGTATTACAATGTTTATTGGTATAGTATTAACATCTGCACAGATTTTTAAATCCATATTTTTTTTTTGCCTTAAAATTTTTTTCGTGTCTTAATGCTTTACAGTTTAGAGAAATTACGGATTAAAATAAAAATTTACAAATTGCAAATGCTAGCTACAAAAAAACGAAGTTTATTAAAAGAAGAAAGAGTTGTGATTTTTCTTTTAATATATGTTTATGTATATGTTTGAACGATTATTTTCACAGAAACAGAATCAAATTCCTTGTTAATGTGATTAAAAGGAAAATGCTTTACAAAAGGATCAAGAAATAGATATGATTGTAATTATTTTACGATGCACATATTTGGTTCCGTAAATATTTTTCATTCCATTGTAAAAATCGCTGTAGGACATTTTACGCATGAAAGGGGAAAATAAATTAACGTTCCGTGTTAAAGTTTTCTGTCAAAATTTGGATTTTACGTCTGAACCAATGTTGACTCTAATTGCAAAATAGTTTACATTTAAGCCCGTCACTTAGCCTTCTTCGTAGAGTGACAATTTAGGGATCGCTTGTACAAATAAATTCAAGCTGTCTTCGATCCTCGAGAGGCCAGCGCCACGGCCGAATTAAAGGCTTAATGTCACTGGGATAGGTAGGAAAAAAAGTCTCAAATATAAAAGTGCGCCTCCCCCGATGGAAACATCGCCCATCTAAAGTAAACAGAGGTGACAACTGACGTCATTTCTAACCCGAAATAACTTTCAGAGTGTGAAATAAAAATTTGAAGATAAATAGAGAGGAAGAGGAGGAAAGAAAGAAGGGAAAAAGTGAGAGATTTTCGTTCTCTCTTCAAGTAGCACTTCCTTTTTCTACAGAAAATAAAAGTCAAGGAAAATTCAGTTTCTGACCCAAGTTAGGAACGATGGCGAAGAAAATAATATATATATATATATATATATATATATATACTTTTTTTCACTTTTTTGCGCGTAAACTTTTCGATCGCAATTTCCGATTGTAGTTTCCATTCCTCTTTTTTCCTCTTCCATCGCATTGTTATTGAGTTCGGGGATAAGATTCTTTTTGCTCTGTACAGCCTTTTCAAAAGGTGGAGGTATCAATCGATGGAATATTTTTTTTAAAAAAAATTGGCAAGCTTGCTATACTAATCGATATTTTTAAATAAAATGAGATGAAATAAATATTTAATACATAAACAGTAACGCAATGCCGCGTCAAAATCTGAGATTTTAAGTTTTTCTAAAATTCTGTTTATTAAGTTTTCAAGCATTTTAGAGTAGTCCGTGAAAAGGGTAGGGTATTTAACAGTTTGCCCTTTGAAACTAATCTCAGTTTTTATTTGGTGTTATTACAAGTTTTAACTGCCACATTCTAACAGAATAAACGCGATATGATAAGGAGAATGAATATGTAAAGCAAATTGAAATAAAAAATTAGAGGTTGATAGAGTGGAAAAACTGCGAAAGTTAGTCAAAAATTAGTAAACTTATTTCATTAGGATTATACTTGTGTTTCGTTAGAAGAATGATTTTAGTGATTTCACCCTTTTACTTTGAATCTGTGCATCGAATACTCTCGAAGAACCTCGTATTTTGAACTGTGGCCAAATGACGAGCTTCACGATTGAACGAGAACTACACTCTCTTCAATTCCACACCATGCTTATGTGAGGAGTCATTCAACTTGTGGCTGGACTTAACATAAAAATTAATTTCTTATTTTATTTTTCCTTTCATTTATATACCAGAGAACATCATCTTTTCCGCAGAGGTAGTTTTTGAAATTTAAAAAAAAATGTTTTTCGACCCTTCCCTCTCCCCTATTGTGGATTTCACTTGGGGACATAAAATAAAAATTGTGTGTTTTTAATTTCTTAGCGAGAATATCGGGTCAAGCTCTCAAGAAATATCTTAAAATTAACTAAGGAAACACCACAAGCTACTAAGATCTCATTTATATTTTAGATTTCTGAAATAGTGACATATTTCCGAAAAATATTTCCCTAAACCAACACCATAAATATTTACAGGAAAAGTTTACGAACAACCGATGAGGAACAAATAATGTTAAAAAATGTTATTCCATTTAAAATTACACCTCTCTCTATAACAAAAATTTTTTCGTTATGAATAAAATCCATACGCAAACAAATATAGAATTTAGTATGATATTCAAAATAAAAACGAAGATCAGGAGTATAGGCTGCGTTTTTATACAAGTCAAGATAGAATAAAAATTCAGTTCAATTTATAGAGGAAAAGATGATTAAGAACATTGTTTTTGAATAGGCACCAAAATGAAGTATAAATTAAATCACGGAAATGAAAACTTGAAATTTACCTTTTAACTGTTTATAATGTATTGAAAGCCCTTTATCACTCAAACGAGTAGAACAATAGACAACAATTCAGCGAGGAGTCACCAGCTAAGCCTTTTAGAGTATGCGTCAGCGCTCGCTCCACCTTTAAATAGGCTTATTTACCCACAAATCCTTACGCGATGGTAAAGAGATTTGCTCTATTTCATTTTTTTCTAAAACATCTGAAGAATAATATGGAAGGGGAATACGAAGTAAAAAACGAGATCTGCACACAGGTTTCGAAACACATGCAACGGGTTTTGTGTGTTAGCTTACATTCAAATAATCAAAAACACTATGTCTCTCACCCCTCTCTCCAAGATAGTAAATAATCGAATTTTACTTTGCTCCGTCATCGAGATATTCTTGGAGAAATATTACGTTGGGTAAAATATTGTCACCTGACACCCTGGGCGGACATATTTATTCAGACATCGAGCGAGACGCAGACAGGCGTGGAGATGATCTCTTGCGTTTCGTGTTTGTCTGACACTTTGTCCCAAGATGATTTTCCGCACCGAATTACAATAGAATTCAAAAACCTTCATCAGTGAATGCCATGCAGCTGTGCGGATGCACATTTTGTTTATGGATGCATGAAGAAAACGCGCCTAAACTCACATCAAAAAGGAGTGGAGAAAATAGGTTCCCTTTCAGTTTCTTCAAAAATAAAATTGTTAAAATAGTTAACATCATACAAATTTGAATAAAACCAGTTAAATATTTCATCCGATATAAGTATTTAAAGAAGAGATTAAGTATCTGGAAATCGTTCTGTTTATCACTGTAATGCTACTTTACATTTGTATGGGGTACATCTTTCAACCGGCATCACTCGCGCAAAAAAAAAAAAAAAAAAACGACCGAAAGTTCTCGCGTAAGGTATCTCATACCCAAGGGTGTTTACATTCTGTCTTTACCGTAAAATTTGTATATAAAAGTTAAAAAGGAAGAAAAGTAGGAAATACAATATGTTTATTACATTTTTTTACATATCTGTTCTGTTTGTAGGGGCATTCAATACATTGTTTATATACTACTTTTAATCTCATCGTGAGTGAATGCCATGTTTTGACTGGACCTTAATTTTTTTTTATCTATATCTTTTTAAAACTAAACGTATAGGAGTAAACTTCTTTATTCTGTAAATTCAAAAATTTTGGAATTTCTTTTTTTTTTTTTTTTTTTTTTTTTTTTCAAGAAATATATTTTTTTTCAAAAGTTCATCTGAAGCTGGATAAGATGTGTACCAGTTGCCTCCTTTAAAATGACGTTCTTCCCAAATGTTTTTGTGTCTACATATAAAACATTTATTTTCTCTTCTAAATCTGGATCAATTTCAGTGGAGGAATCATACTTGATGTTATACTCCTCATCATTTGATTCTTCCTCATCATAACCGCGAAGAGAATTTCTTCACCCGAAAAAATACTCTGTTGTACTATCTCTCTCTCTCTCTCTATTAAATACTTCATCTATAAAATTACTTAAATATCACATTTCTTCACCATAACTAAATTAATACACCATAACATATATAAGGAAAATTTGAAAGGTGCTCATGCAGTCAGAACTGTAACGGCGTTTCACACGCAGGGTATAACATACACGAAGAGGCGGTATCTAAAAATATATATTTAGAATTCACCTACAAGCTAAGGCCCCTCAAAGCATATGACCTTAAAGCCAGCTACACGAGAAACTATCCATTTTCCAAAAAAGGTTTAGAAGGAGCGTTGAAAAAAGTTAGATGATGGGTTTGACATACCCTGAGCGAGAAGTGATGGGTGAAAAAAACTTCGAAGCTATTACAATTTAAATCACCTCCTTTTTTTTCATATGTTTATGCGGGAATGAAATTTTATTTGAAACTATAGTGTGTAATGGTTAACCAATTATTGAATAAACTGCATGCTTTAAATTCTGTCTCTTAAATATTTAAAAAAGATTTAAATGATACAAAATGATGATTATCTAATTTATGTCATGAAGTTAATGTTGCATTCTAAGACAACGTTAGGAGACTGCTTGTCAAAACAAAGAGTAAAATCTTAAGCAGAAGTAGTTAATATGTAATAAAAACTATTTGAGTTATTTATAAGCAAATGTTTCATAAAATCTAAATAAATATGAATTATATCGTATCAATACGATAGTTAAAACTTTATTTTATACTGAAAAGATTTCATGATCTGATAAAACATTTTTAATATTAAATAACGTAAAGAAAATAAATACAAGCTATAATTTTAATAATAATAAAAAAAGTTACCTAAACTCATTCAAAATATATATACTTTGGTAATAATGTATTCCAAGTGATCGTTCAATGTAAGCAATTATTAAGAGTTTAATAATAGCTCATACTGAAGTTTAAAGAACAAATATATAGTCTTATATACATTTTTCTCACAGAATCGTTACAGCAAAATATCTATAAAACACACACGCGTGCGCGGATATATTGTTACGAATTTTGTGCACAATGAACGCTTATACAACTTTAAGAATTCATTACACAACATTCGTAAAGATATACATATTTTGTTTCAGCTGAAACTAATGAACTAAAAATAACTTTTTGATTTCTAATTTCCTTATAAATTTTCTGGTGTTGAATGAATCCTTTTTTTTTTCTCCTAGCTTTTGTAAATTCCTAAGATAATTTTTTCCCCAATCTTTTACAAAAGCGCTTGAAGATAAGTTGGAAAATTATTTGATTAGATGCATAGAGATTTATTGTATAAATTTAAAGTAACTAGTTTTTTAGAAAAGAATGTTTCTTTTCAAGTCAAAATTATAATATTTCAAAAAGAAATTCAAAAATTCCCCGATTCTGTAACAGCAATCACTTTTAGGAAATTATTAGTAAAAAAGTTGTTTATCGTTTAGCGACACCTTTTAAGCATTTACGCTTCCCTTGATTATTCTTTAAAATGTTAGTGCGTAATAATTCCCAATGGATAATTTCCTAATTGGCGATGTTGGATTTAACCATGAGTTATTATTTCTTTTTAATGCCAAACTGAAGGAAGTTGCAATCTGTGATCTACATTAACTCTCATAAAACCAAGAGAATTTGGTACCAATTCAAAAGCCCAAATCATTGTGAATCACAATTAATAAGTCAATTGCCAATAACTTAAAGAGTATCTCTCGAGCAAAATTAGTTCGAATCTCAATAGGCGCAATTCATGAGGCTCACGTATAACGGACGTAATCGCTTGTTTTTCTTTTGAGTCAAAGATAGCTTTAGTCGTGAATTTGTTACAGCAACATTAAATTCTATATGCAGTTTCCTGCTATGTTATGTAGCAATTAGATAATGATGTAGTACTATAAGGACTGTCTCAATTCTTTTAAATTTATTTCCTTCTCTTCATACAAAGTAGATTTTTTTTAAAAATAAAGTGAGTTATTTTACTTATATGAGTTAATATTCTAAATATGTGCTTAAAAAAAAACGCTTTTGCAAAAAACAAAAGCTAGCAAAAGAAAGGAGCAAGAAATGCTTAGATAATAGTACACGATAGTATTCGTAATGTGACCATTACGTCACAAGAATCAAGCTCATTCTTTAAATCGCAGAGGTTTATTGAGTACTCATTAAATAAATTCAAAATTAATTAATTGAATTTTTTTTAGCAGCTATGTCAATCTTTACAAGTCTGAATGTTTAATTGTATATTACTTTGATTCCTTAATCTAAAATCATCGGAAACTTATCAACCGATAGACACTCAGAGAAAATGTTTCTCTTGAGCCAGAATTTCTCATCAAGGTTTGTTCACTCAAATATATTCGCAAGTGCATGTTAAATAAGAGCATTCTTTACGTATTTCTTTCATTCCTCACCTTCTTTTTTGTTGTACGATCTTTCAATTAACTTCACCTACCTATCAACTAGCCTATATTTGAGCATAAAATAAAAACCCAAAACTATGTCTACCGGTACAAGAGATACACAGTCTCATTCGGGAGATTTAAACATAGTTGAATCTCCAAGTCATCAGCCTAAGTTTTACCATTTGATATAATCAACTGACATTTAAATGTTAAAATATGTATTTCTGAGTATTAATACACCTTCAAAACACCATTTTTCAGTTAAAATACCAGATATTTTAAAAATAAATTAGGATTGAAATGAAAACTTAATTTTTTGTCTTTGTAACGAACGGCAAAAAGACGGACAATAGTGTGTCCTCTCTTGGACGTGTGGACACTTAACCAGTCAGCCTGACAGCTCGGTGAAGAAAGAAAACCTCTTGTTTTTTCTATAGTAATAAACTGTTTTAATGGGATTGTAACTGTGCTCAAGGAGAATCTCATCTTTTATGCTATTTAAAATTACTTGAGCTAGCCGCCGTAGTAATTTTTGAGTGCAGATTATAAATGGCGCTCAACATGGAGCATATTAATTTTTAGAAAGATTTGAAATTTACTTGAATAATTATGCAGTCGCCCCCCCCCCCCCAATCTATAAATAGTGTTCAGGTCCATGGGAGAAAGAAAAAGGATACCACTGTTGCATATTGCAAAGGTTATAAATGGTGCTCAACGTGGGTCTTTCAGATGAGACAAAATATGATGAAGTTAGAATACCAGTTTTGCAGCCACTGTCATCTTCTCAAAAGTTGTTAGGTATTCTACTGTCTTCATCAATGAAGTTCTGCTCTCGGATTTCAAGCAGGTAATAAATGGTGCCCAACGTGAGATTACAAATAGTTGTTTTAATTTTAAGGACTGCTAGTCTAACAAAACTATCAAGTTATTATCGTGACCTTACACCAAGAATTGCCATCTTAGTTCAAAATCGACACGATGAATGGGGAAGTAAGTTACCGTCTATCCGTTTCGCTTTGAACAATACCCATTGGTGCCCAACGAGGTTATATCTTTAAGAATCTCTGCTTGAACTTTATCTCTTTATAATATTTATTAAAGCAAAACGTAATAATTAAAAATTTTGTTTTCAATTTAATTCGAAATGTGTGATACAAACGTTTAAACAGAACATTAATAATGCGAGAGCTTTTGGATACATTAGATACATTGCTGTATCATTGAAACTGCAATAACTATTAAAGAAAATTTCACCTTTTCAGAGCCAAGACTGTCATTGCATCCCAGAGAATGGCAGTGTTATGAAAAAAATAGTTTATTCTTTGTAGCAATTTTAGTCCTTACTCATCATTTAGCTTATAGGACTCAATATATTGTCTTGTCATTTCAATGCTTTGAAAAATATTCAAAGCTTACTTTGTTTTGTATGAATTGTCCTAGTAACACAAAAATATATAATTTAACACAAAAACTGAATTCACAATTCTAATTTTAAGACATCATGAAATATTCATTTAAAGACAAACTAAGGATTACAAAAACTCTCCTCTTCGAATAATTTTTTGATACACTTCAGTGTAGAAAGATACGGATTTAACATTTTTTTTTTTTAATTTAAGGTCTACTCCTCATACTCGGGGCTTTGAACCGAAAACCAAAAACCGGAAAGAACCGCTATTTTGGTTAGAACGAAAACCGGAACTGAACCGAAAAAAATATGGGCTTATTTCGGTTCCAAATCTCAATCATTTTGTAACTGTAACCAACCTGTCGATATTTTCTTAACGTCAACCATATAATTATCCTCATTACATGTACATTGTTTCTTGATTTCCTGTTTTAATTTTCCCTAGTATTTTTCTGTTTCAATTTCGCTCAAAACCACTAGCACAAGACCGATTGGATTCAATAGAATGAATTAGATGATTTAAGATAAGAATATACATAAGATAAAAAAATTATTCATTCGGAACTGAATCGAAAACCATTATTTTTGTCGCAACGAAAACTGGAACTGAACCGATATACATGAATTTGGTTGAACCGGAACGAAAAAATTTCGGCTCGAAACCCTGTTTATATTATATTCCCATTGTGTAAGTGGTTATAGCTGTGGATAAATGAGCAGACTTTCCTGCCCAAAGTACCAATTTAAAAACTGTCAGGTAAAAATTCACGGAAGTACACAAAGGATTAAAAACGGAACATTTGTTGTACATCATTCCTTGGTTATCGCAACAAGTGCTGTCCCTTCTTTCAACAAAAACTGCGTTCTAAAGCAGATATGTAAGATTATTTCTTCCTGCCAATGCGAAGAATAAAAGGACAATTCTCGGATGTGGCAGCTGGTGGAGCTGTTATGATCATCTCTTCCTTGATGGGCCTGATCGTTACTCTGTCAAAACGATGGAACATTATTCGGGGTCTTTTCTTTCTTTTATCTCTCTCCACGTAAGGCCCATACAATCGATATACCTATGAAGACGGAAAGAACAAGACAGGAAGGGGTTGAGAGACACCCACGCACCTAAGATCGTTTTCGCGAGGGCTATCCCTCGTGAAAACCCCTGGATCCTATCGATCCCCGTGGCGGTCCGGGGTGTACGTCGCTTTATTTTGAAAGGTTACCCAAGTGATAAAGTATTGATTGATTCTTCGGCCTTCTCTTCTGGATTCTTTTCTTTATCCCTCGTTCCATCTTCCCCAAACGAGGCCTCTAGGAAAAAGAGGATCCATCCCTCCTTCTCCCTCCGGAAGAATGAGTTTGGTTTCGGTCACTCGCCTCGGAGGACTGAATGCGATTCGCTTGATCTATAGCTCGGGCTGAAGTTTGTGACAAAAAAGTGAAAGGTGCAGGAAAAAGATGATAGATGGATCTTCCTCTCCCCAATCTGATTTCTTTTCCCTCCTTGGGGAAGAGAGAAGTGATTTACACTTGCATCTCAAAAGTCTTCCCCATGATCACAGGGACATGATTAAGGAAGCTAGGCATATCTCGGGTGAGGAAAAATGATAAAAAAATGAATGATTTGTGACAAGATGAGTTTTTAGGAAAGTCGTGAATGACACGAGGATTCAGAAAAGTGGTTCCACCCTAATAAATCTAATAACTAGTGTCCGGAGTTAAGTGAGATAACTTAACTGAACATCGCAAACATTACTGTTTAATGTAGTGCTTCTCAGACTTTCAATCATAATTTTCATCGCCTCTCACCCTCCATATAATAACAATGCATTGAATTCAATAATATATTTTGACGCTAAAGCTACAATGCGACCTTAATTATAAATCGTATCAAATTATCAAGGTAAGTATTATAAATTTTGTATATAATTTGATATATGACAAGTCTATGGGGTCACTGGAAGTTAGTAAACTCGTTCTTAACTTAGTATTGTTAAATTAATTATCAAATACATTTGGCAGTACTGATACATTTGTTAGTATATTATATCAGTGTAAATATGTATTTTATTTTTTATTATGTCAGAATGTGTATTTTGTTTATCTTCCTTTCAATAAATTAATAATATTTTTAAATCTTTTATTTTCGATATACCCGCGCCCCCCACGTAGAGTTATCACACCCTCCTAGGGAGGCGCATTTCACATTTTGAGAAACACTGGTTTAATATATAGATGTTGAATCATAGTTCCAAACTGAAGAAATGCATTTTAATTACATTTTTTTTTTATCATTTGATGCCTTTTTTTTTAGATTACTTTTAAGTTTACAAGCTTGCTCACGGTTTTACACATATACTTAAAATCTCTTGACATCTTCAGAAGTGTTGCTTACAGAGTCAAAAAAGAGCTGAGCCAATTATTAATCATTTTAGCAATAGAGTTAGCAACAATTTTACCCCAGTAATTTATTATATAGGTAAATAATGATGTTCAAAATTTTGAGCTTTTTAATTTATAATTTGTTTTTCCAACCTGTGTCAATTTTAGTATATTTTTAAGTATTCTAAAAATAGTATTTTAAGTGGCGTATTTAAATAAATGTTCTAATTATTAATTATTTTTCGAGATATACTCGTTAGATCCGATCTCCTAAGTTTATTATAATCTTTTCTCTTAGTTGAAAATTTATTAAGTACCTAAAATTAAGAATCATGTACAAAATTTAAACTTCAAAGCATGTTTTTGTAGTAAGTATGTAAACATGTAATTTCTTTGGGGAATTCCTAACTTATAACTTGGTTATGTCTCATGTTCCTGTAAGTGTACCTACATGCGTCTGAGATTGAGAACTATACTGGTGTTATGTACTTCCTAGATAATGTTTTTTATTTTCAATTTTATGGGTATATACTGTTCAAATACTCTAATGTATGTATATAAATACTTTGATGTCTAAGTTTTGAAATAAATTTTCCAGAAATGAGCTGATATACGTACTAGCTATTACAGTTCTGGTTCATAATTTTTATTGTCAATTTTCCTACACAGCATTTACTTTGCATGTAATTTATAGCGCACACATACGAACATTTCAATGGATTTTCTGAATAAATAATCAAACTGTGAAATGTTTTCTCTCATACGGATTATAGATATGACTTCCCAGAACTTATATTCTACAGTTTCACAAATATATATATAGTCTTTAAAAATAAAAATTTTGCAATAATTTCCTTTTCAGTTATTCTTTCAATGGCATTTTACTATCCATGCATGTTGTGAAATTTACCGAGTAACCTAACATGTTATAAAATTGGGTATTTTAATGAAATCCCAGTAATTGAATTGAATATGGATTGATCGTTTGTTAACGTCGCAGTCGGAAGAAATACGAGGACTATTGGTGACAGACTTCGAAATTTTGGACAACAGTCAAGTGACGAGAGGGGCACCAGAGCTGCCATCTCACTCTCCAAACTTCCCACCACGCCAAGTTGAGGAATATATGTCTTGGTTGGTTTAACGTTAACCAAACCATCTGGACGGCGAGCCTCTAGTGTTATAAGGATTTGATCTTATGATTTGAAGACAAAAACGTCGGACAAGAACCCTTGACCTAGCCCCTACTTGCGATAAATTGGACCAGGATAAACAGGAGAAGACAGTTGGGAGGAAAAAATAGCATTATTTATTTTATCAAGCATAGGTGTAGTCCTCATCCCTTGACCGTGGTTCAAAATGACGAGGTCCGTCGCCAAAATTCCTCGAGTAGCTGAACAGTACGACGTTAATATTCACTCACTCATTCATCAAGCGTTTTTTAAATGCTACAATAACTTTGTTCAAAAAAGCCGTAATAATTTTCAGAATTACTGAAGCGTAGTACCCTAGTAGTCAAGGTCACGGATTCGTAGCCGGCATGCCATGAGTTAAATCTGTCGTCTGCAATGATGTTCTCGAGCCCAGATGATATGCTTATTTTGATTACCACAGTTTATATTTTTTCAGAGAATATTAACGTCGCACTATTCAGCTACTCAACGGCTTTTAGTGACGAACCTCGTAGGGGCCACGGTAGCCTAGAGGTAAAGGTAAAGGCCTGCGTGTCACGAGTGCGAATCCAGTACCGCTGAAGACCCGCCGTGTAAGGGGGCGATGCACATTAAACCCGTCGAGGCTCAAACGTCTTCCCGTAGGTGTGGAAGCTTGGAGAGAAGGATACTAGCTCAAGTGTCGTCCTCGTCACTTCACCATGGTTAGAAATGACGAGGTCCGGCGCCAAAAGCCCTCGTGTAGCTTCATAGAGCGACGATAACATTCAAAGAAACTCATACCAAGCCGATACAATATTTTTACATTTAAAATTCAAAAAAGATCTACCGCTTATCTTTTTTTTTTAATCAAATTTGTTTGAAGCAATTAAATGAAAAAAAACTTAACATTATTAGGGAAATATACATTTTTGCGTTAAAATTTATTTATCTGTTTTCTTAAAAGTACAGCCATTTCAATTTTTTGACTGTTGAAATATTTTGTATGCGCTTGCATATCGTGAAAGAAGAAGTAAAATAGACTGTATTAACACTAAACGAAACAAATAGTGAAATCTTTGCGTGAAAGAAATAAACAGTTTTTCACACAAACAATGATAAACACAAAACGCATCAACATTCACTCAACTTTCTCGATTTCTTTTTTCTTTTGAAAGCATCACAAACAAAGAAGAAAAGAGTTTCTAAGTTTAAGTCTTTAAATAAGTCATTTGAAGAGCCGAAACTACTAATTAGCTCAAGTGTTTGTTGTAAAGTAGAAGAAGGGATTTCTGCAAAACCAGCTTTTCTTTCCATTTGCTTTTCAGGGAAAAAAGTCGTCTCTTTCTTAACTTCTTTTTAGACCATTTCAAAGGGAAAATAAAATTGATTTCAAGTCTTCATTTCTTCTTTTACTGTTTCACATTTGGAAGATGTTCTTTGTTACTTTTAGATTTGTTCAAATGCGCGTTAGTATCTTCTTTGCTAAATATTAAATGACTTAAAAAAAATGTTAAGACAGTGACGACTACCACAGTATAATTTTGCACAAATTTTTTCCGTTCTTTCTTACTACTTAAGCTGAAAAATCAGTTAGAATACAAAGTTTAAATTTCAAGATTATTTTTTCCTTTCATTATACAATTAAAAACAATGAAAATGAATTTTAACTGAAGTTCGATCCCATCAAGCCATGCGCATACTTTAATGAGGATGTCACTAAAAAGTGAAAACATTATTCACGCGACAAAGAATTCATTTCGTAAATAACCTCAATTCTCGTTAGCCTGGGAATCAAAATAGTATTCCCATGAATTTATGAGTCAACTAATAATCATGAGCCTCTAGATTGCCTAGGATCAGTAAAAAGCACCTAAAGTAAATATATTTGTTAAAAAATATTTTGAGTTAACCTTTCAAAGTGACATAGTACAAAATCTTTTCTACATTATGTCTTAATCTTTTAGTATCCTCTCAGTTCAGCTTGAATCTCGGTTATTTTTAAACTAAAATATTAGATAAAAATATGTATTAAAAATTAGAGCAACCAAAATTTGCACTAACTCCATACTTACTCAGATTAAAAGCATAAATAGCAAAGAAACACACGAGATGTAATAGTTTAAATCATTTCTCTATGAAATATATACATATTTTAAAATAATAGTCTACGCGAGCTTTTAAAAGTATGTACGAATGCTATTAATTCTATTGCCCTATAATCTATCGATATTTAATCCCTAACAATGATTAGATGAATTATAGTAGTTTTGACAATGGTAAAAAATGAAAGATAAGTGATAATGAAGAAAAAGTGATCACAAATCGTACATTATAGCATTCACATTAAGGTATCCGAATACGTTCGGAACCGTGTCTTTGCAAAATCGCATGAAAGGATAATTTTCATGATATTTAATGTCACTTAGATTAAAATACATGTATACAATTGTTTTAAGGACATTTTGACAAAAACGATTATTTAAATACTATATTTTGGCAAAAAATTAACTAAGACTAATTTTTTTTTCAAAATGTTTTCCTTTTGTGAAAAATGCTTCTATTATAATAATATTTTGCCTGTATATATCTCAGACCTTTCTACAGAGGCTCAACTAGAATTTTTAAAATATATAACTTAGAAGTGGGTTTATCCATATTTTACGACAACAGAGGGAAGCAGTTTTCAGAAAAAAACGCCGATAATTATTTCAGTGGGTTGTAACTCTGAAAATAATGTGAATTTTTCAAAACTCATAGTTGAGCCTCTGTAGAGAGGTCTGAGCTATAAACAGGCAAAATATTATTATAATAGAAGCATAAGGATTACATTTTGAAAAAATATTATTCTAAGTTACTTTTTTGCCAAAATATTGTATTTAAATAAATTTTTTTCGTTAAAATGTCCTTAAAACAATTTTATACATGTAGTCTAATCTAAGTGACACTAAATATCATGAAAAGTATCCATTTATGCGCCTTTTTAAAATCACGGTTCCGAACGTAGTCGTATACCTTGAGACGATGTTGACTTAAAATTTCATACTATTGTGACATTTCTCCGTCAACAATATGTTTTGGAAAACTGCTTTATGTAATTTAAAATTTTGGTGACATAGCATTTCAAACGGAGGTTTTTAGTAAACGCTAATTCCCCAATGGAGTTTCCCAGGTACAGGGATCGTATCCATGGACCCATTCATTTCGGTTTTCAAAATTTTGACCTAAGAAACACGCTAAAATAATGTTAGCAGTTTAATTTTAAAAAAATTAAGAATTTAATTAAAAGTTGATTTTTAATAAACTTTTTTTACAATTGAAATTAACTTTATTTCGAAATCAAAGCGAAAGGCATAACAGGATTCTTTTTCTGTTTTAGCAAAATGCTATATGAGGTTTGCTGCTTGCATTGAACTCAAAACATGGTGGGGACATTGAGATCAATCGAATAGTCAAATGTCTTGTTTGAAGAAGGAGAAAGCCTTTTATTTCATTTTCATTTCAGTCCAAATAATTCTTAAATATTTAAATCACTCTTCCTTTTGAGGTGGAGATTTTTATTGGGAACTACATTCATAAAAATTATATTTTTTATTGAGTAATGAAAAGAGTCTCGGGTAGATTTTTGGTTATTTTGATAATTTATTATGAAAAATTTCCCTAACTACAAAAATATCCTTAAAATGTTGTTTTGTTTTTGTTTTTTTTTGTTGTTGTTTCCAAAAAAATTTTTTTTTAAAAATTTGGCTATTTTACAAAAAAAAAAATACTTTAAATAATTTTATAAAGTCATATTCTTTGTTTTAATACATGTGGATGCAAATTCGGAAACAATTACTTTAAACATTCAATCTGAAGTAGCAATTTAAACATGAGTGAAAAATAACAAGAAATTTATTGCATCGGAGAATTATGAATTTATTTCAGGAAATATTATAACTGATATATAAATATAAATTAAGGAATTTTTTTCTCATAAATATAGTACACAAAAACTAAAAGCTTTCATCCTTTTGAGTTTCTTATCGATTTACGAGTATTTAGACGGAAGGAGTTTTACAGTATATAGCGATCATTTTCTTATCATTCTTCTAATACATTTTGACAACCTTATCTAAATAGCAACTACAGATCAAAATGACTTCTCCAAAAAAACTATTTTATTAACTATTTCAGAACGCCCGACCAGAGCAGTAAAGATGGAAGTTTGGGAATAAAGTTACATCCTCTAATTAAATATAGTTAAGAGCCACTTAATTAATTTGTCATGCTTTTTATGACCCTTCATTAATCAAGTAACAAACTGCAGAATAAAAAACACTTACTGTTTTTCAGAAAAATTATTTCTGCCGCTCTAGTTATTAACTGAAAGATAAATAATATTTAATTCATTTATGAAATTGAATTGTGTAGTTAGTTCCTTAGCGAAAAATTCTTTCTCTAAAAATTAATTAAAAGTCCTTTGTGCAGGGGATCTCTATTCTTTTTTTCCTTAATTTTAAACACTTAATATAGGGAATTATTATCCCTTGTTATAATTCTTAATTTAATACTCTTTTAAAATTGAACGAAGATTTTTGGACGAGTACCTCAAATTTTAAACTATGATTCATTAGTAGAAAAAATATTCTAGAAAAATTTGAACTCCCTATCCTAATATTTCCAGACCATACCACATGAAAACTTTGAGCTCAGTTGAATTTTATGCACACGTCTCTATTATTCCAAATAATGGCCTTCCATGAAATCGGTACCTGAAAATGTGAATCATCTCGTATAATGAAGCTCACAAAATTGGCCTTAGATGCAGAGCTATAGAAACCAAAACAAAACAGAAAAACATAATCACAAAGAACTGGATGTTTGGAAAGATAATATGGCATTCTTAATATATATATTATTTTCATTTTTTATATTGTTTACCTTTTTATCTTTATGCAAAGTGATTCGCTACTGGACCGACCAACATGCAAAGTGTGTAGGGGGTACAAAAACGACTCGGAATCACATAGGAATGCAAGATCGCAAAAGCCGCAGTCGGGAGCTATGGTGCACAGAGAAAAAGAACAGCAACAAGGTAATGGGACGGAAAGTATTTTATCAAATGGTTGTACTACAACAGTAGTTCAAAATTACGGGAAAAATCGTCTGACAGCGACGCTGACGTTTTGGAAGTCTTGCGGTATATATAGATGGCATTAAACGGAAGGTTTGGTGAACACCGATACCACTGGAAGTCGTCATTTGCAATCCATTTCCCGAGAATGAGTTAGTATTCAAACGAGGAACTAACTGGTCGACATGCTGATAGTGTATGGACGGGCACGCCAATGGACGGTTGCACCGTCCATCAATACGAACAGGTGTGTTTCACATAACACGACCTTCGCAAGATGGGTACGTGAGACTGGTTCTTGAAGGAGTTAATTTGTTCTTTTTGGGTGTACGCGACTCCCGTTCCTTCAGGTGAAGACCTCATCACTCGAACATCTGTAGCTGACATGCCAGGAATCTTCCAGAAAGTACAGAATTCCCTGCAATGTCATTGTCAGGCCTGCCGGGAGACTTCTGGTTGTAATTTCGAACACCTGTTGTAGTACAACCTTTCAATAAAATGCTTTCGATTCCATGAATGTGTTGCTCTTTCTGTACTTTTTCTCTGCTTCTTTGCACCATAGTTCGCAACTACGTCATTTCAGACCCTTCATTCCTATGTGATTTCAAATCGCCTTTGTACCCTTTACACGCCCTGCAAGGTTTTTGGTCTGGAAGTGAATCACCTTGCATAAAATCTTTTAAATGTAATTGTTTGAAAAATTTTTAATAGGAGTTTTTCGTGACCAATGAAGTTCACGTAAAATTTCATGGATTTAGATACTGATTCGCTTCCTCTACTTCTGTCGAACAGAATAAGGAGCTTATTGGTCAGTTTTTGATGTCTCACTTCGAGGCAAAACAAGACATGGCATTCAACTTTCTCCTACTCATATTTTTGATTGTTCTTTTATATTACCTAAACTCCACGACATAGACCTAAGCCCCACGAGCCATCAACTGCTTTACTCTCCAAAGGTCTTCGACATAGCAAGGGCCATTTTGGACGCTTTCGACGCCATTTGTGGTTTCTCTACTATTATTTTTACACTCAGACAAGACAACAACAACAACTCGAGTGGATGTAATAATTGTGTGTGTCCGCCAGGGGGGTACTCTAAGCAGCCGTCGAGCCTCATGTCCTCTCGTGAGGTTGGTGGCAGAGGATGAGAGGTGGGAAGCCCCTGCCCCTCCTCCAGAGAGTTCTCCCTCAAAATTGAAGTGGAACCGAGCTAAATCGTAGTGTGACCTGTATGGTGCTCAAGGATACGGTCAACGACAGGCGTACATCTATCCTCTTGCCATGATGAATTTCGTGGGCCTCGATCTGATTACGTCAGACAGGTGGCATAAGCAACAAGTTAATATTTTTAAAAAATTAACATTTACTTATGATTTCAAAATCAATTCAGAAGTCTATATTAAAAAGTTGAATATGGGAGGGTCGTCTGTTTGTTACTTTTAGAAGAAAGTTATTGATCGCTATGAAAAAAAAAATTTAAGAGAGAATTCTTTTTTTTTTATTCAACTAAAAACAGTACCGGCAAGTGATCTCAATTCCCTACTTTATAAGGCATGAATTATGTGTTTGCTTCAATACCCAAGAAGAAGCAGCTTCAAAAGATAATCATTCAATAGAGACTGACATTTCAATAGATCTTATTTTTATACAACTTAGTAATTCCTCTACTTGTGTGAGAAGTTCAATAAAAAAAGACCTCGGCTTGAAGCAGTAAGAAATAACAAGTGGGTAATAAAGTCCTTTTCTAGAAAGATTAAGGTACCATTCCCCCCCCCCTCCACAATAATTCCCTAGACCCAGAATCGACAGATTTCAAGATAATCTCACTATAAATGTTACGATATAAAAAGAAAATTATAACTACTACTCACAGCACAGATCTCAATTCTAAGATCTGTTATATCTCCTTCCTAAAATATCCAACACAAACTGCGAGAACCATTTCCCATCGTTTCAACGTCTGCATGCCTAAGCTGCCAGAAGAAATATAAGGATTCACTGGAAATGAGTGAGTGTTGTGACGTTTGGGAAACCTAATGGTAGCGTGAGAGGTAAGAAATTAAATAATGGATTTATTTACATCGCAGTTATTATAAATACAATATATTTATACTTTAAATAGAAGTTATTCATACTACGGATTTTTTCAATTTTACAAAATACGTCCTTTGTGAGGGAGGAGGTTAAACATAAACAATCACCTTGGTGTTTTCACTCTGTTCGGAGGGAACGGTTTCTTCTTACACGACTCGAATTTCAGTCAGGGCTCGTGGGGGGAGTGGTGTTTTTCTCACGGTCATAGGTTCTCGGGGTGATGTCAGATCAAAGGATCTCGCAATATTTATAAGTGCACACGTAGATGTGAACTGTGACACTACCTATATAGGAAAGCCAATTTTGAAGTTGTGCACAAACGTTACAGTGTTTATTACTTTTGAAGTATAATGCAAAACGAGGGTTATTAGTTATGAACTTCGTAATTCTGAACCTCGCTCAAGTGCCGAACACGGCACTTGAGTTAGTACTCGACCCTCCTAGCTTCCCCTTCATGTCAACAGGAGGACTTTGAGCTTCCAGAAATTTAACATCAGCAGGAACTTCTTAAGACATTTTGAGGCCCTGGGCCCAGAGAAATTTTAAGATTCTTTTGAGATCCTGTGCCCTTATACAAAAGTAGGTCCTATCCGTGAAACGGTAATTTGAAGCAAATAAATGTGCATGACTCACAATCTGACAAACTAGAGACTAACTAGCTCGACTGAATGAGTTGAAGGATTGCTTACGGTATTAATCCTAGACATAGACATGGACATGGACAACGGTCATCACATAATAATACAGTCTTGCCACCTTTGCCAATTGACTTGTAGTTTAAAAATCTCTGTTTTGCAGAGAATATGCCTGAGAATAATATTTGACCATTAAATTTATCCGGATCATGATTATATTAAGACTGAGTCGAGAAAATGAAACGAGGCCTGGTCTCTAGCCTAGTGGGCCCCTGCCTTAAGACATCCTTGTACATCAGTTTCCTCTGCACGGCGGGTCTTCAGGGACACTAGGGCTTGAACTCATGACCCGCCAACTTTCAATTCGTGACCGTAGCCACTACGTTACCACGGTCACTGACTCGCTGAGAGAAGCAGAATCAACAGAGAAGAGCAAAATAATACTAAATAAAGAAACAACAAAAAATGACGCTTTCACGCATTTTCAACTACCTATTCCAATAATACGCAATTGCAAAACTTATTTTACGCGATCATAAGTCGTTTTAATATACTAAAAATCATTTAATGTTATTATTTAAAGCGAGCTTTTTATATATTCGTAGTCTGTTGCCAAGAGTGTGTGTGTATCCCTAGGAACTTTCTATCTAATATTTAAAAGACATTCACTTAAAATACGTAAACACGTTTCCTCTGACTTTGGTACAAATCATCAGCTGAATTCGACCCTTTGCATTGAGTGAAAGACATAAAGGCCCACTGACAAAGGGGAGGAGGATCTGAATAATACATTTCCTTTTAATTAACATTCAAATGGAAGGGACAAGAGGATGGGGTTCTCTCTGAATATCAAGTCATAGTCCTGTAATCCCAGGAAGAGAGGCTCCTGTCGTATGATTACGAGAAAGTTCAGCTGAGAATTCAGAGCGCGAGCTGAAGGTTTGTTATCTTTTCATTAATAAGTACATTTACCGTGTACTAAAATCCTCATCATGGGGTCTTAAACAAAGAAATACGTAGTTATTAGATCATTCTCGTTATTTTTCTTACCTTCTTAATTGACTTTCATTCTTTTTGACGTCATTCTTATTATGCAATTTGAGTAAGGCTGACATGTTAAAAAATAGATATCAGTAATTTTTTGTGAAGTTAGCAGCCATTGGCATTTTTTTTTTCATATATTCACTACATCCTCTTCACCATCATAAAATTTTCATATGATTATATAATCGATTGTAGATTATAGATAAAAGAAGCATTTACGAAAATTGAGCCTCAAAGGGTAAAATGGATGTTATAGATAAAAGAGAATTACGTTTTTTCGAGCTATTTAACCTAGATTTGAAATTTATCTGACATGTTTCTTTCATGGAATAGAGATCCTCTAAGAAAAGGGTTTTGCGAAAATTGACATCCAAGTAGGGTTGCAAGGGCGTTTTATACAAAAATAAAAGTTCCCTTTTATGAATAACTACACCTATAGACTTAAAATTTACGAAACATATCCTTTGCTAAGCAGAGATCTGATAAGAAGTGGGTTTCCAAAAGTCAACTCACATGGGTGTTACGGAAATATTACAGATAAAAAATTCCCTTTTTTCAGCAATTAAAACTACGGATTTAAAATTTGGCGAATCTGATTTTTTTGTTGCGTGAGCAGAGATATGCTAAAAAAAACCCCTTTTTTGTTTTTTTAATTTGCAATTCACTTATATTTAACACATAAAAAAATTTCCTTTTTCTTCAATCTCTTTTGATTTATTTTTCAATTCACCGGTGCGAAGAACTGGTATATCAGCTAGTTTTCATATAAAAAACAAGAATTTAAAGTTGACCTTATTGCAACATGGTAGGCTTGAATGACATTTTGAATTACACTTTTCCTGCAAAGACAATTCTTATGTTGGTACTTTGTTTTACATTTGACAAAACCTTGGCTGCTTCCGTTGGACTGAGCAATTGCAACTGACAGGAGAGGAATTTCATGATCAGGAATGTCTTCAATTTTAAGCAAGTTCTTAAGGCACAAAGTAAATTGTGATTTCGCATACACTTGTTTTCAAATTCCGTCGGAAGTTCCAAGTCAATGGAAACCATTTTCCCACTCATTACAAGTTCCAATGTATTGGCATTCGGGAAAAAAAATCACAGGTTTCTCAACAAAACCTCTTTTTTTTTTTTTTTTTTGTAATAATTTTCTGTTTTTTCTGGCAAGGCTCACAAATTTGGATTTAGAGCTCAATATCATAATGTGTAACCTTTTTGTATTTGGTTGAAAGTTCTTTCAAAATTCTATCATGTCTTAAGAATCCGTGACGTAATACTGTATAGCAATGCTTCATAACTTTTTTATCTGCCGGACCGGTCATCGTCTGATAATTTTACCGCGGCCCACTGAGGGTGGGTGGTTGGTTATTTATATTTTAAATTATTTTGATTTAAAAATTTATTTGTATTTGAACATGCCTTCAAAATAAAATTCAGTTCCACAAAAAAAAGAATATTAAGTGATTTTACGTGAAATATAAAGTGATTTCCATGCGTGAGTGAATATTAACGTCACACTGTACAGCTACTCGAGGGCTTTTGGTGACGAACCTCGTAATTTTGAACCATGGTCAAGTGACGAGGACAACACCTGAGCTGGCACCACCTCTCCTAACTACCACACCACAGCAACGGGAGGCGTTAGAGCTCTCGACAGATTTAACGTGCATCCCTTCTCTACACGGTAGGTCTTCATCGGTACTAGGCTCGAGGGTCGAATGGCGCCGACCACGCGTCCGTTACCTTGACCACTAGGCTACTGCGGCCACCCATGGGAAATCGCACAAACATGAGAGAAATACACCCCAGTAAATAAAATAGAAATAATTTAATGCTCCTTGAGTGGCCCGATACCATTTCATCCACATATCAGGGGTTGCGAACCACTGCTGTATGGTACTGACGCCTTCTTTAACAGGTAAAATGATACTTTTATTTTCCACAAACATCACATCATAGCTCTTTAGCAATCAATAGCCCCTGGTTCAATCTTAGTAGTTATAGCATATATATCAATTATTAACTTCTAGTAATTAATTTCAGTTAAGAAAAAACTTTTTTTTTGCATCATTAACTCGAACAAACCGCAATGCACAACTGACGAATTCCGTCAACGTTCATTCTTTTAACGTGTGCCTGAAGCACACGTTAAAAGTCTTGTGTCTTACCACGCAAATATTAGAAACGAATCCGAGATGCATTTCATACTTTGCCGGTTTCTCATTCGGCATTCTATAGAATGCCGAGGCAATGTACGAAATAAGAGTCATTTCATACATTGCCGGCTAGTTTTAGGCATTCTATACAATGCCGTATTTCATACTTTGCCGGTAATATATGTATATATATATCAGGCTTACATATTATGATGTCCCAGAGTATACGCAAATTACATGGGAAGGTTGACTAGCCCCAAAACTTTGTTTAAACCTATAATCTTGGTTCCTAAGGCCAGGAGTTTGCTCTTGTACTACTGTGGCTAATATTTCCTACATCTTGACTAAATATACTTAGGTTTTATAGCCCTTGAATAAATTTATGAACTTTATATATATATATATATAGTGTGTGTGTGTGTGTTTCGAATGTGATTGTTGGATGTTATCTCTTGTTTGTAGAGAATAAGCCTATATATATATATAATTTATTTTGCAAAATTATTTTAAGCTTTTTTTCCCACAAACTGTGAAAAGAATTACATAGTTCGAAAAAAAGTACATATAAAAAAATTGATTTCCAAATAAATATAAATTACAAGTTAAGAGAGATTAAGCTTTAAATCTTTGCAAAATCTACAAACTGAAATATATATATATATATATATGAAATAAGTTCCCACACATTCTAGTATCTTAATTTGCATTTTAGTTTTCACGAATCTATGTGCAAATGCAGCTGGTTTTTATTTTTCATTTGAATGCATACCCCTTTAATCGATGTATGCAATTAAGTTATGCTTAAGACATATTGTAGATTGTATATTTTTATGTTGACTTTGTTAACCCTCCAAGCGGTCTGCACGTAAAATCCTGCCATTCTAGAGATGCTTTTTTTTGCCTTCAAGTAAGATTCTCAAAAGCGGTTGAGCCGTATTTTTAAAAATACGACTCAACCGCTTTTGAGAATCTTACTTGAAGGGAAAAAAATACGTGCGGTGCATTTTCGAAGCATCTCTAGAATGGCAAGACTTTACGTGCAGACCACTTAGAGGGTTAAATGACTAATTAACCACCCGTAACGTACCCGCTCATTTACGAGAATTTCAGGAATCATTTAACGTCCAATAAGAGTTCGATGACAAACACCTTTAACAAATGTATTACTTATTTAAGAATGCGAACCAGTATCTTATGATATGAGTAAAAAACTAAAAAAATCCATCAATAAAAAATAGGATTTAAGTACAAAATAATATTTACATTCCTTAACACTAGAAAGACTGAACCTTAATTTGTACCTATATTGCCCAAAAGCAGTCAAAATGACTGCATTGTGAAAGAATGATTAATGTGTAAATAAATTTGTTTAAAATTAACGTTTAATTTTTTTTTACTTTATTTACAGTCATATAACAAGTTATTAGGAAATATTAACAATAAAAACTATTTACCTCTCTTGGGAAAAAAATATATTCTAAAAAATCTAAGAAATTGTGCATTATATATGTAATTGTTTTCCTAATTGAAATTAAAAAGCAGTCAAAAAATGACTTCATTGCGCAATCTAGTGTTAATAAAAAAATTTGAAATATATTCTAACTACATTTCACACTCCTCTTGTAGAGTAGTGTTAAACGTAATCATCAGTCATCATCACGTCTTCTATCAATAATACTTTCGGACTATGTGTAAGCCTAGTTGCCCGATACATTTTTGGAACGAGATTGGTGTGCGAAAGGACAATGATTGGGCCTCAGAGGTGTGCGTCTAAAAACAGATCACGTTGTTTTCAGAATTCACAATATTTTTGCCTGTGTTGTGCAACCGTTCCTTTACATGGATACACAACCAGCTGAACCAACACGACCTGATAGCATAAATATGCGACGTTTTTCGAGAGAAGTCACGAAAACATGCATATTTGCTCAACCACGTCGCTCTCGCATGGCTCTTGCTCAATCACGGAGAAAGCAATCTCTTTCAAAAGAAGTCGAGGGGCGTTCTTGCTTGGAATCCACTTTTTTTTTCCCTATTGAGACGATCAACAATTTTTCTAGGCATTCAAATTTCCAGAAACGAAAAACTGAACTTTGTAGTATTTTTGACGGCAAAAATTGCAAAAAAATGCATTAGGACAGCGTTTCTCAAACTGTGTGGTGCGCCCCCCGGGGGGGGGGGGGCGCAAGCTTATTGAAAAGTCGACAGTAAAAGATTTGAAATAAGTATTAATTTACTGAAAGGAAGTAAAACAAAATTCCTTCTAACATAATAAAATTAAACACATATTTACACTGTTAAAATATACTTATAAGTGTATCAGTACTTCACAAGGTTTTTGATAGTTAATTTATCAATATTAAATTAAAAAACAAGTTTAATAATTACTAGGGCCTCTCATGGACTTGTCATGTACAAAATGTAATACTTATATTTTGATAGTTTGTTTCGTTTATAATTAATGTTGTATTGTAGCTTTAGCGTCAAAGTATATTTTTATATTGTGTGTTTAATACATTATTATACTGTATGAGAGGGGCGCGATTAAAATTATGATTGAAAATTGGGTCGCAGTTATTGAAAGTTTGAGAAGCACTGCATTAGGAAGCTGTGTATTTGGGAAATATTAATAAACATGTGTGTGTGTTAGTAAAAATTGGTATTAACTCAAAGAGATAATTAAGAGTATTGGAAAAGGTGTTTAACGAACATAAAAAATTATTTACTATCATAGTTAATAGAAAGTCTCCAAAACATGTATTCTATTCCCCTGCTGCAAAAATATTATCAATAATTGGCTTATACAAATTTCAAACCAATTTAAAAGATGATTTTTAATTGAAATAAGACATAGAAATAACGTACAAATCATCCAACTAGATAAAATCACCTTGTTCCAGTTTTAATCCCTCTGCAATCCCTCCGGGGAAATTAATAGGGAAAAATCTGTGTCCCTCTCAGTTGCAAATCGGAAGCCTGACAGGAGACACGCGTTTTTTCTTGTCTCAGTGTGTTTGTGTGTGTTCCCTTCCCCTCATATTCTAATGTGTCGTTATATGTCTTCTCCAATAAAAACATTTGATATTATATACCTTGCCGTAAATAGATTATTTCTGTACACCACACCAATGGTCTCCAACCCCCGGTCCGTGGATCAAATACTACCGGTTTGCAAAAGAAACATTAAATTATTTCCCTTTTCTTTACTGTGGTATATTTT
The DNA here is from genome assembly GCA_019973955.1 of Trichonephila inaurata madagascariensis. Lineage (NCBI taxonomy): Eukaryota > Metazoa > Arthropoda > Arachnida > Araneae > Nephilidae > Trichonephila > Trichonephila inaurata. The sequence continues at coordinate 357,428 of BMAV01006558.1, read as the reverse complement.
TCTTGTGTTTGGGCTACTTTTTTTGAAAATCACTTTATATTTCTTGTTAAATCACTTTCTATTCATTTTTTGTGATGTAGCTATATTTTATTCTGAAGTCTCGATTAAATACAATTGAATTAAAATTATTAAATCAAAAGAGTCTAGCAATCAACTTCCTCCCCCTGATGTGGCCACGGTAGCCGAGTGGTATGGGTATCTGATCATAGCTTGCCTTGTCACGAGTTCGAGCGACTAAAGACCTGCCGTGTAGGGCAGCGATGCACGTTAAATCTGTCGAGAGCTGAAACGTCCTCCCGAGGGTGTGGTAGTTATAGGAGAGGAAGGTACCAGCTCAGGTGTCGTCCACGTCACTTGACCATGGTTCAAAATGACGTGGTCCGTCGCCAAAAGCCCTCGTGTAGCTGAACAGTGCGACGTTAATATTCAATCAATCCTGCCCTGAGCAAGCCGAGGTAAAATTAACAAACTTTGAGCGGTCCGCGGCGATAAAAAGTTTGGGGAACACTGCACTATACCATGCATTAGAATAAACCCCTTTGACCCTTTGAATGCGCCATGTGGTCTGTAGGAAGGCGAAATTTAATTCCTTCCGATTTAGGATCCAAAGTTTCGAACACTGTTGTGGTAAAGTTGTTTGATTATTAAAGCTTTCTCACTCAAATGACGTCTGTTTTGTTGAAAATCTTTCTTCAGAAATCATACAAGCAAACTAAGACATTTAACATCAGTCCTGCATGACTAGGTGCATAATGACAAGGAAATAAATTATAGTTTAAAAAAACTAAAAAAAAAACCCTTTCATAGTGAATCGAACTAAGTTGTAACTCTTTTAGTCGCCAAATCTGGAAATTGGATCTGAAATCAGTCGCTAGGTGCGACATGGGATCTGAAAATGGAAAATAGTTAATCCTGATCATCCTGATCAGGACAATAGAACAAAATTACTAAATTATTGTATTGTCATCGAGGTCCTGGATAAGTGAGCAAAATTTCGAATTAATCTGACCTTTTAAAGTAGTTAAAAATTGAATTTAAAGATTCCGTTACATACAAGTGAAACTCTTGTGAAAGGGTGTTAAAAAAGGATTGATTCTTCACCAAAAGGAATTAGTTGTAAAAAAGCCTTAATTTTATCTCAGTTTAATAATGAAATAAACTTAATTAAAATAGATAAATGAATTAAAAAAAACAGTGTTAAATCTATATTGCCGAAAAACTTACCTATAACGCTGAGTTCGATCAAAGCTACTTCTATTGCATACTATCATTGCGAACACATTTATGGATCTCTCATTACATTACCATCAATATTGTGGTACATATGTGTATAACTTTGGGAAGCGTTTCTTAATTAGAATTATTATTTTAATCTGTTATAGAGTTATTAGCAAGGCCCCCTTGTTTTTTTGTTTTTGAAGTTATATATTTCTTATTGCACGTTAGGGAAAAAGGATGGGGGTAAATGTTTTCGATGCGCGCGCACACCGTCACGGATGCGCGTGCATACCGTTAAGACACCGATGCGCACACACACCGTTGTCTAATATTTTTACATGCCACTTTTTTTGGAGCTAGGAGACTGATATTTGGGGGGGTCGTAATAACTATTATTTTTAACCATATCTGTTGGGACGCATCCCCCCCGGTGCATTCCCCTCCCCTCTACAGCTTTTTGGCTAATATCTGGCACCCGAGCCTCACAGTTCCTTCGAACCTGGCTCATACGATTCATTTCTATTTGCTCTTCCATGTATTACAATTTCATGCTCATAGGGACATTTCTTCCATAGTTTTTAATTGTTTTAAGCTTTTTAAAACTTTTTCAATTTGTTTAAATTCACAATATCTTAGTTCCTGTTCGAGTCTTGAACTTGAGATTTGAACCAACTGTTTCACTCGTCGAGACCTATCCAGTCATCTACTTTATTTTCATTGTGTAGGCATGGGGAGGGCTTAAGCACTATAGTATCATGTTCCCATGTTAATCCTATGGGGACGGGAAAAAAGTTCGCCCCCCCCCCCCAAGGAATTGAGCTTGGAACTTGATTTTTGGAGGTCCACCATATTTTCGTATTAGCGGGAGCTTTACGTTGAATCAGCCGTTTCCCCCTACAGGGCTTCTCCAGAAATAACTCGAATCCTATGCCACCTTGGTCGACAGCATCGGCTGAATTCGATTGTTCTTCCTATGAGCGTCCTAGATATATTTTTTCAGGACCATATATAGTCCAATTTCTTCACCCATTTTTAACACTTAAATTATTTTTGAAGTCTTGAACTTTTTTACATTCCGCCTAGCTCCTAGGAATTTTGAGCTTCGTTAATGAAACTCCGATCATAGATTCTACTCATTGAGCTCTTTTATCTGTTATAATTCGTGTGTAGATAGATCACTAAAAAAAAATTAGAATCCCCATGTTATTCCTAAGGAGTTCGATCTTTTGCTGACGTCATGATATTACAGAGATAGAAGGAGGAAACTTTGGGATCACCTACTATTCTGTGTATCGTTGGATGTACGTGACCATTTACGTCACAGTTGTCCTCCCGGGGGGAGTTAGTTTCGTTTTCCTTTCCCAAGCTAACGCCGCTCCTTTTGCAACTACTGACTCCGAACCGGTTCGAATGGATTCCTCTTGTGTTTCCTCACAAACAAGTCAAGTTTCGAGTTGCTGGGTGCTCTGTTTCTATATTTTATTTAATTGTTTTAAATATTTTAATTATTTTAAAATGACTATAGCTCGGGGGCTCTACAGGCGTATATGTCTTAATTTTCTCAGGAACGATTCTTCCCACCGAGACATTCAGTATGAGGTCTAAGGTGTCACATCCAGTTCACTTCATCTCCAGATACAGTCTGCCGAAACCCCTCTCCCTGTTATTGGTCCTATTGTCCCTGTGCGGAGGTGTTTAAATTTATTTAAATCGTGATTACCTCGGGTTTGTCTGGTCCGATTGAGAGAGACTTAAGGTTAGTATCAATTAACTCTGCTCGTGACAGCCTTTCCTCCTTGGCCCAGGTTACCCTGCTCAAGATTTTTAGAAAGATTTTAATCTTGTTACACCAAAGAAGTACAACTTCTTACGTGCGTACATAAGTACACACTCACACTTTTGTTTGTTTTCTTCTTTTTCTATAACCCAGGTTTATTTTAAAACGAATGGTACTATAATGTAAGCGAACTGTATGCGTATAGAATTTCTCAATTAAGTAGCGCTCTGCAAATAAAGCATTCATTAAAATATTAATGAAAGTGGCTAGAATCTGAGGAAGGAAGAAAGAATCTTCAGACGACCCTTTTCTCAATGCATATGCTAATAGAAAGTCATGATGAGCAAACCAAAAAATAAGATGGATCAAAATCTACCCTAATTGGAACAGAGAAGATATTTGAATTTGAAAAGGTTATGAAAGTAACAGCATGCACGGTTATTTTATTTTTTACTCTTCAGACTTAGGATAGTTACAAGCGTTTGTGTATTTACGACTTTATGTTACCATTATCCCATTGTTTGGTTATTCTGAACTGTTTACTTTGTCTCGAATGATACAAACACTCACCCGATTGAGCCATGCACCATTTTCAAGATAAATCTGAAGAAGGGACTTCCAGAAATTTATATTATGGGGCAGTAACACCTTTTCTTTTCCTTTAATTTTCCCCTTCTAATAAAATTAGAATATGTATGTGTGGTGGTATGCAAATAATATTTTATGCATACTATTAATCACAAATAAACTCTTGCTTATTCCCGTAACTCGAGAAGAAACTTATTTAAGACCTCGCAGGACTCTTAAATTCCAAATTTTTCAATTTTTTGAAAAATATATATGCTACAGCCTCAATATTTCTGAGCATTTTGGTACCAAAATTGTGTTCATACTGTGAAAACTTCCGAAGTTATTGAGAAATAAGAAGTGAAACTTAAACGCGCGCGCGGAAACCCTTTCTCTTTCTTTTCTTTGACTTCATTTTTCGCGAAAAAAAATTTTACCTTGCGCGCAGGTTTTTTTACAAACTATTCAGGATATCAATTTGAAATTTTATACACGTATTTAAAATCAGACTCTTCATAACTTATACATCAATTTTCAAAAACAGTTTAATAAAATTTTTAAAATTTTTGTTATAATTGTATTTGAAAAATATTTTTTTTTCTCTAAATTTCTTAAAAGTTAGTATAACTTCAAAAGTGAACATTTTTATACTAAGTAAAATTAATTTTGTAAATTTTGATCAATTTTGTACTTCAGAATCCTGCATGGTGTAAAATACTAATTTTCATATTTTTGAAAAATTGTCCAATTTTTATTTCTTTATAACTTTTTAAATTTTTTCTTAAATTCTCTGAAATTTTGAGAAATAATGTAAATATATATGATTATTATATGGTAAAAATTTCAAATTATTATTTTGTTTTATTGCTAAGTTACATTGGTTTGAAGAAGGATGTTTTTTTTCGAGTGCACGGATATCTGTTAAGGATATTTTGTGAGTACGTATTATTTACCATGAAATCCGTCGTATAACGCGCACCTATAATTTCAAGCTCTATTTTTTAGTTTTTAGGTAAATTCGCAGTATAACACGCACCTCCTTCCTTACGAAGGAACTCAAATGTGTGTGTGAAATGTTCCTTTGTTTTGAAGTCATTTATTCGGGGGATTATCCCAAGCTTTTGAAAAAAAATTGTATACTTCTAGAACTACAACCCTTAAATTCATTAGGTATGTCATTTCTTTTAAATAAACTGAATTCCGATCTATGTAGAAGTCCTTTTTTTTACTCTCATCTCTTTTTTTTGTTATTATTATTTTTTTTTTGAAGTTATCGTTTTTATACCTGGTGTATAGCGTGCACCCGTAAATTTCGATCACATTTTTTGTGTTCAAAGGGCGCGTTATGTGTCGGATTATACGTAATTTACTCTGGCCTCCAAAAGTTAAGGAATAACATGTTTTTCGAAGCTCGCCGTAAAAAAATGACAGTAATAATAAAATTTATGGTTTATATAAATGATAGGGAAAAAAAAGAACTTTATACAAATTTATGCAAAAACAATAGTTACAACTTTTTTTTAATAGGAAAGAATAGATATATATTAATAAGAGAAAAATATGCATATATATCAGGTTTTCATAATTAAGTGTGTAGCTTTTGTTGATTTACAACTTTTGTTAGCAGATTTGTTGAGAACTGGCAGTGGCGTCTCGCAATGTCTGAGAGAAACCATAAGCTCCATTTGTTAAGGTGGAGGGTGGTTGGATGGATGGAAATGGGGTTGTCACAAACTGATGCTGCAAGGAGATCTTAATGTGTCAAGTAGTAGTGTGGTCCACCGTCTCTAGAATCAATATCAAACCGAAGCATCTGTGTCCAGAAGACATGTTCCAGGCCGACCACAAGCTACAACACCTGAAGGAGATCGTTTTATCGCTCTTTCGGACCGAAAGAGAAGAAGGATTTCTGGGCTGCAACTTGTTGCAAACCGCTCTGTTGCATCAGGGAGAAGAATATTCGGTTTTACGGTGTGAAGGCATCTTCACAATTTAGGTCTCTATGCAAGGCGACCAGTTGTGTGTGTACCCCTCACCAGACGACAGAGAAGGGCCCGCTTATCTTGGGCAAGAGAACACGTTTCCTAGACGAGACAGAGATGGGCATCTGTACTCTTTACAGACGAGTCCAGATTCACACTAGAGAGCGATTCAGGACGTCTGCTCATTTGGAGGGAACGAAGCACCATATATCATCAATCCAACACTGTTGAAAGACACAGTTACCGAGGTGGTGGAATAATGGTTTGGGCAGAGATCTCACTCGGTGGTCACACTGACCTGCATGTGTTCCAGGGAGAAACTCTGACTGGTGTGAGATATCGTGATGAGATCCTTGATCCATATGTCCGCCCGTATGCCGGTGCATTTGGTAATGACTTCATTCTGATGAATGACAATGCACGACCTCACCGAGCTGTAATTTTTGAGGAATATCTTGAGAGTCTTGGTTTGGAGCGAATAGAATGACCAGTTCGATCTCCAGATTAAAATCCGATTGAGCATGTTTGGGACTATCTTGGTAGACATGTTGCTGCTTTAAGTCCTCCTCCACTCCTCCAAGGTCTTTAGGAGAGCTGAAAAAAAGCTTAATCCGTGTCTGGTCTTCGCTTCCCATTTCAGTAACTGGCAACTTAATTGACATCATGGAAATTTGATGCCGCCAATGCATTCAAGCTAGGGGTGGGAATATCCCTTATTAAAACACATTTTTGTTATGATTCTATGAAATTTTACCACATAAAACTGTGATTATTATTTTTTCCAAGAATAGACTTTTCCAGCGAGATTGACTTTTTTTGTTGTAAATCATTTTTGAATTTTTGTTTTGTTAACTTCTATCTTGCAGTCAATACATAACGGTTTTGTGCACATGTCATACAAAATTTGTGTTTCTACATTCATTCATTTGCAAATAAGGCGCAAAAAACCGGTTGTTCCTTAACTTTTGGAAGCCAGTGTATTTATTGCGGGGTTCTCTCTCTCCCTCTCTCTCTCCCTCTCTCTCTCTCTCCCTCTCTCTCTCTCTTCTATGCTTAGTAAGCAATTATAATTGTGTGATGACCCTAGTATTCTGTTCCCACTACTTCCAAACAATGTTCGTAATTTTTAAACTCGTGTTTTAAAATTTTTTTAAACGTTTTTCTTACTGTCATGGCAAAAGACGTTTCATCTTGAAATGTGGAACACTATTGTGGAGATATTTTAAAGTTTTGCTTATTGTCGCGTATTGTGTGTGTATTCTACCTTAATTTATATCAATCTCTCTCGTAAAATGACGAAGGATCAGAAAATTTCTGAAGTAAATGTAAAATTCTCCCTATTGGAGGATTAATACCTTCACAGTTATTGCTCAAGTGGCTTCTGAAAAAGTGCTGATGGCATTTTAAAAATGCTCTGTTAGCACATTGGTAGCTGATAAAATATTAGAAGTATATATAGTTTGAAATAAACAATATCTGCTTCAACTAGCAAGCCAAAAAAACAAAAAATTGGAAACCTTAACATTTTTCTTTGATAAAACTTTGGTATGTATCTCGGTTTTCAAGCCAATAATCACTTACGGAGTGTGAGTGTGGGTGTGTCTATGACCTCCCTTTAAGTTTAAAAACATATAAATTTATTTAAAGGAATTACCTTTTATAATAATCGCTATAACTTACAAAACCTCTCCCACTGATGAACTTAATATTTTTTCTTCATATTACTGTTTCCTCAATTTTCTTAAGTTCAAATTTTGAACAACAATTTAGATGTGTTCCCAGCCTTCATCCCTCTCTCTAATCTAGAATATTCCATCATTTTCTTCATACTCTACCCTCTGAACACTTTCAACGCTTTTGAAGTCTTTCACTAGCAGCTCAAAATTCGGTTTCGAGACTGGTTTCTTAGTGTATTCGCCATCGGCCTTTTTCCCTTTTTACCTATCTTTGTATCCTACCTTTTCAAAATTAATAGCTACAACATTGTTTTTCAAGCAGAGTTTTCCGCTATGGATGTGGCTGCTTTTTGCGCAGTTCATCATAATACCAAAATTCACATTTACACTGACACCCTCTCCTCTACTTTACTACTCAATAACCTTACCAACAAGTCTAGATATCTTAAATACATTAAAAGTAGGATTTCTCAACATATTTTTTTTAAAGTTTATACTGGATTAAAGCTCACAATTGCAGCCTCTTTAAAGATTTTACAAACTTTTTTTTTTGTAAAAAGGTTTTCCTTAAGGTGAAATCTTTGATCTCTAAACTCTTCGCTCTTTTTTAAGTGTTAATTCCAAAAGTTTAGCCCACGACTCTTGGATTTCCGACTGCAATGATTGTTAAAATGGGAAAAGTGTTAAACGATTTATTAGAAACCCCCTTTTTAGGCGTTTATTTTTCTTACCAATCATTGTTATTTCCTGTTTACCTTTATAGGTTCAAATTGTTTCCACTCCTAATTGTTTATGTCGTTCACTATCACAGTTCTTCACTGCCCTAGTACTACCCTAATCCATCTTGTAAAACCAACACAGGAAGTATATATATATATATATATATAATTTCTTCCTGTATATATTCTATCTTTCACACGACAGTATTATTTATTATGAGTTAGTTTCTTGTTTCCTTATTTTGCGATCTATCTACGATATTCTGATGTAATTTTGTCTATTCGCAACTACTTTTTTGTGAAGAAGGCGTCCCCTCCCCTTAAATACAGTCGAACCTCTATATTGCGAATTTTTCTATATAGCCAACTTTTTCCTGGAACCTTGAACATTCATGATTTTGTTCGTAAAATAACCTCTCTATAGCGAAGTGCATTTTCTATATAACGAACTTTTTCTTTAGGGATTCAATTTTTGTTCGCTCTTTTTTTAAAGTAGTTCTGAAAAGAGTTTTCTCTCAAGTTTTTCTCTCTTTAACACATTTTATGGTGGTCATAAATCTTGAACTGGTTTTATTATATTCTAATTCGCCGAGAGCAATAGAATTTTGGATGTTTCTTCCAAGAAGTGCAACCTTTAGATGAACCTCTATATAACGAATTTTTCATATAGCGAACTTTTTTCCGAGATTTAGCGACTTCGTTATATAGAGGTGCGACTGTATTGTATTTTTTTATTTGTTTGTCCATTGTTCTTTTTATGTATGGTTTTTTGTCTGTCTTTGAGGACAGGGAGGCATCCCTTAGTCTCATTTGCATGATTTCGATCCTTCTTCCCTCACATGTAAATAAATAAGTTTAAAAGTCGGTAGAGGAATTACCACAACTTGTACAAAAAATGTCACTACAAAAAAAAAAAAATAGATCTCCATCTCCACATGAGAGAGAACCAATTCGAAACAATCATTCCCTCGTACTAAAGATAAGAATAAGTAGTATACTTCAAATTCGGAAAATAAGTCCAGAAGTGTATAAAAACTTAAGCGTATCAGATAAAAATTGATTCATTCGTCCGCTTAAGCGATGGTTAGTGAGAATATTAAAAATTGTCGCTTATTCATAATTCGAAATTGAATTTTTCGATACTTTACTGCACAACAGATTCTGCTTTTCCTGTTGGGAAACATGTAAAAACACTTGGACAATAACTTTCAATTATTTACTGTTAATAGTTTATCAGTTCAAACTAATGTTAAACATTCCATGGTGTTAAAATTTAAGAAAGCATTTCGATGGATTTCTATCACTGCGCATGATTAAAACTTGTAATGTGATTTCCTGAAGAGTTCAAATTCGAAAATACAGTCGGACCTCTATATAACGAAGTCGCTAAATCTCGGAAAAAAGTTCGTTATATGGAAAGTTCATTAAATAGTGGTTCATCTATTAATATACTTTATTAACCACATAAAACAAATTTTAAGTTCATAAACACTATACATTAAAAAAAGTAATTATTCATACCTTTTTTTTAATTAACTCATGTTTATTTAACATATATTACCCATCAAAAGAGAAAGAAAGAAAAACTGCAAGGAAAACAAGAAAAAAGAATGTCGAAGAATTCACTGTCTTTTTAACATTAAGAAAATAATTTTATACTAAAATTAATGAATTTTAAGGACTTTTTATATAATTTAAAGCATACAAGTAATATTGAACATACATTATTTTATAATTAGAACACGGGGACACGGGACAACTCTACTGAGGGTGAAAGAGGATATCGAAGATGTTTCTAATAAACTGGGCAATGGGGGTTAAAGGTTGCACTTCTTGGATGAAACGTCCAGAAATCTATTGATCTCGGCGAGTTAGGATCTAATAAAACCAATTCAAGATTTATGACCACAATAAAATGTATTAAAGAGAGGATAACTAGAAATATTTTCAGAAATACTTTTAAAAAAAGGAGAATAAAAATTGAATCACAAAAGAAAAAGTTCGTTCTACAGAAAATGTACTTCGCTATAGGAAGGTTGTTTTACGAAGAAAATCGTGAAATGTTCAAGGTTCCAGGAAAAAGTTCGCTATATAGAAAAATTCACAATATAGGGGTTCGTTATATAGAGGTTCAATTGTATTTAAGGGAAAAGAAAACTTGAATAATTAAAAATTTTATACATGAAGTGTAGTGGGCTGGCAAATGTCATCAAATTGGCCCGTTTGGCGAAAGAAATAGACGCCACTACAAAAGACTAGAAAATTGTAAGAATATTTTACCAGAAAACTTTAAAAGCAATTAGAAGATTCTCCCCCAACCTAGGGTGATGCAGGAAAGCAACATGGCAATCAAACATTTGACAGCGATTGTGCATTTCATTTGCCTCATGCGAGTTGCTGTGTTCTTCGATATTCGTGTAATCTCTGAAAATATGACATATTTTAGTAGATTTGTACATGGGTATTATTTTTGCTTCCTGTGTTAGAAGAAAATCTACTATAGCTATTAGAGACTACTAGAATAAATATTTACTCTGAAAGAACTTGCCCTTTAATTGCGTTGACCTTTCCTGTTTTTGAAGGAGAATCAACTACATAGCAATATATGTATACAAACACAAAGTACACTCAGTTTATTTTAATAAACATTTTTAAGGTATCTAATTGCAATCTGTCACTTCAAATTTTTAAAACTGTAACTAGTGACTGGTTTGTTACTTTACAGAAAACATTTTAATCTGTCGGCATGTACTTTCTTCTTATTGTCACTTGACCTTTTAAAAATGTCTGGCCTTGTCACACACATTCCTCGCTCACAGTTCCCAAGAGCTGCTATGAAAAACGTCAAAGTAATCAAAAGAAGGCATTACTGCTCGCCGTTTCATACATTTCTGAGGTAATCAAACTTTTTCACTCCCATTTCAGATGAGATGGCCGGAGGTGTTAATAAACGTCTGTCTTCGCCTCAAGCGTTTCCAATTCCAGAGAGAGAAATTAAAAGAATGTTGTTGTTAGGGAGGGAATATTAAAATTCTTTTGATTTTCTAACGAATTTTTTCTTTCTATTTTGTTTTGACAGGGATGTATCTTCACAGCGGAAGCAATTTCATCGGAATTTGATCATTCTTCGACGCCAGAAAAGAAGGTGCAATCTCAAGATTTACGTTTCCTCCTCTGTTTCTTTCTCGAGATTTTGTGTTGGTTGTCATATGTCTAAATTTAATGAAAAGTTACAAGCAAGAATTGCTTAAACACTTTTTTTAAGAATACCTGAGACTTGAAAAGTAAATAACTCGGGCTATGTCGATGTATTTCACATATATTAAATTAGATTTTAGATTTTCTTATAACAAGTTTAGCGTGAAGTAGATAGAAAGATCCACGAGATAGAGGAAGAACACTCTAACTAAATGAATTTCTATGTCCAAATTCTCCAAATTATTTGGTGAATTCTGTTGACTCCGGTGGCTTAGAGGTTGCATGCCGGCTTCGCAAGTTCAATGTTGGAGGTTCGACCCCGGCTGGATTCGATAGATTTTCTGAATACGAAAATCGTAGGCACGCATGTCATATGATTACGTGGCTTGTAAAAGATTTCTTGAGCATCCATTTGGCTCTAATACTTTCGGCAAAATTGAATCACGGCAATATTTAACATCAGACGAGAGAGCTTGAAATAAAAAAATTTAAGTGTCCAATTTTGGTTTCGAGAACCGCAGTTAGATGGTGCCACCATGAAGTGACTCTCAGGTTTGGGGACTTGCCGTGTTTGCAAATGCTTAGTTGCTAAAAAAATGCAGCCCCATTTGAAAAAAAAATTGTGATTCCTCTGAAAATAAATGTATATATATTGACTTTAGAGGAATTATTTTTTTTTTTTTTTTTTTCAATTTTCAAATCATTCTTATTACAACTCATCAGTGATGTGTGTAGTAACAGAGAGAGAGAGAGAGAAATCACTTCAATACACTTATTTTCATTTTATTCATTTTAATGTACGCAAATTTCAGATTTTATTATGTTAAATAATAAATTTTTATTATTTAATTAACTTAGAAAATAATTAACTAATTTTCATCATTTAATTAATTTGAATAATTTATAAATCGTTAATATGTTCTTATTTTAATTCAATCTGAAGAGTTAATATTTATACATAGTTTAATTAGTAAATGAAGCTAAAATAGGGAAAATCGGCAATTCATGAAGAGTATATATAGTACCTATCTCAGTTATAAATCATTAATAGTTATTAATGTAACTATACAAAAAATTTTGAATACTTAATACTATAAATACTTTTTTAAAATTACTTTTCCTATTCCTTTTTAATATTATATTTCATATTTTTTTAATGTTTATGTGTAATATTGTTTTGTAACATATTTCGAATTGTATCGATAGTGATATCCTTTACCAAACGATATTTTGTATTCAGATCGAGGCAACGTGTTAAAATAGTTAATAAAATAGAATGTTTTACATGTTCGAAATCTGTTGCTGTATGAAAAAACATTTGATTTTGAAACAACTGTAACAATGGGCTATCCAAGAAAACTAGAGTTTGTTCATCCAGCCGAACAGGCACTTTGAGCTAGAACAACTCAACGCCGCAAATAAACGTCACCACTAAGTGAGTGAGTGAATATTTATTCAGCTACATGAGACTCGTAGCGACCAACCTCGTCATTTTGAACCAAGGGATGAGGACGATGTCTCTGAGCTGGCATCCCCCTCTTCTAGCGTCTACACCACACCAACAGGAAGACGTTTGAGCCCCAACATACTTACCGTCCATCGGCCCCTTCTGCATGGCGGGTTTTCAGGGGTACAAGGTTCGAACTCATGAGATGCCAGGCGGGAATCCGTTACCTTTACCACTAGACTATCACTACTAACTAGCACGTAAATAGTCAATGAGTTCGTGAATAGAGATTATGGGAACATTATTGCTAGGTTAGTACTGCTCGAATAGTAGTCACCTATTCCTGAATTATCGTTCGGAATTATTGTCGTTTAGTTATTCGAAGCTGTAACAGGATTTCTCTTCGGCGAATTTCAGAGGTAGCATTTCATTTCAGATAAAATACTCCCGTTATTTCCTTGTATTTATTTTGTCTTGCCTACATATCGAATACTTAGTTCTAACGTTTAAATTAATAAAGGTGATTTATTGTGAATTGCAGTTTGTTTTTCTTCCGATTTAACGACTTCTTTATCCCTACAGCGTTCGGATCCCCAGGAAATCTCAACGAGATCTTCACTTCAATCAACACGCGAAAGGTACCACGGCACAACCTTTTATTTATTAAATATATTATTTAGTATCACTTCTCTAAATTATAAAATAGTGAAGTTACAAATCGAAATGTAAGCGACTTATTTGAAGCTGTAAACTTCAATTAAATAAATAAATAATTAGTTGGGGACCATAATGTTAGTGTGAAACAGTGTGGAATAGCACAAATTGATAACGAATTCAAAAGGGATATACGTTCCACTGAATAAAATTCAGATTTAATTTTTTTTTCTTTCCTTTTGTTCTTCACACATACAATTTTATTAACGTACGCTTTTGAAAACTCTCATTATATTCAAGTCTGTTCTATAAGTGTTAATTTTTAACTACAGATACTAAGATTAACAAGGCTTTTTCGTTTTAACTCCCCGACAAAAAATCTCTCTCTCTCTCAAATATTTATAGAATTTAATGTATTCCTCAAACAACTTACTTTTTCGAAAAACAGACACAAACTTATTCGAAAGTAAATCAAATTCTTATGTGTTCAAAATTACGAGGAATAAAAAGCACTTTCCTTTCAAAATTTGCCTGTAATTAAAACAAAGGTACAATTAAAATATTCATGAGAAGCGTTTCGCTGCATTACACTTTTTACCAATACCGCGTGTTCGAAAGAACGTCTCTTTGTTTTCATTTTTTCCCGCGCCAGAACAAAAGACTTTTGCCCTCTCGAAAAATACTCGAGAAAACTTTGTGTAAAGACATCTTTTCTCGTTTTTTTTTTCCAACCCATTCGTCGCGGGAGACATCATTCAAACAGGTTAAGCAGAAGAAAAAGAGAAGAAACTTTTAAAATTCACCTTTTTTTTCCAGATAAAACACAAGTCAATGCGACAGTGAAACTCAAATAGTGAGTACAATGGTGGGAGCAGAGAAATAAAATGCGATCTGGCATTTACTTTTCTTTTCGCTTGCAAATTACGTCGCCGCTCTCTGCAGGGATCGATAGGGCAGAAGCGTTCCTCCAGACACTTCCTTGGGACAAAAGGGCCGCGAGAGCATTTCTCGCTTTGATAAAATTCAAATGTGCTTTCGCTTCCGAGGGGACAATCACTGAAAATTCATTCATGGGCGAGAAATTCCGCTAAACAAATGTCACCTCTAATGGAAAGGCTAATACGTCACAAACGTGCTTATTGAAAACGCGGGAAAAATGCATTTTTAAAATGCTTCACTATTTTTGCTACCTTATTTCAAAAATAAATAAAACAAAGAAAGAATCGATTTTTCTTCTGTTTGGCTGCTCTTTTACATTTGCGGATTGTCAATAAAAGAGTGGGCAACTATTTATATTTTTTATCCAGCACTTATTTGAAATCTCCACAATAGTTTTAAATCTAAGTCTTTTTTTTTTTTAATGTATCAATTTGTTACAAAGAGAAAAGACTGTCTATCAACAAAATTAAAATCCTTCGAGATAATAGTTTTTAAAAATTAAATTGGGAATTAAATAGTATTTTTATACTAGTTCTTAACAAGGCTGTGATAAGTAGTACATTTACCACCAAAATAAGTAGTTTTTAAATGCCCATAGCATCCTATTTTCAAGGCTATGATATGTGCTGCTAGCTTTTCGGCTATCACTACAGTAATATCTGGACTTGCAAGTCCCAAGCGCAAAGAACGAGCCTCAAATTTCCTGAGTAGCAAGAAAACTTTTCCAGGTGAAGAAAAATGGACTAAAGCTGGTGACCATAGGCCAACTTGACAAAAAACATATAGATGTTGCCATTCGTGCTCTACTAAAGCATATGAGAACAAGATACATTTGTCTTGTTTGTTATGCCCCACTATGTATTGATCCCTATTTCTGAAATTTCAGGAAACGAATCCATACATAAGCAGAAATCATACTTTCCATCAACAAAATGGTCTTAAAAGTCAAATTAATTTTAAGCAATAAGCTAAGTGAATTTCTGTTTATAAATCAATCTAAATCCCAAAAATATTTTAACATAACATTACAAGGGGAAAAAATGACCTTATAAAGAATTAAATATAAGGCATACTTAATACGCTTCTTCTTAACTAAAATAAAATGTATAGTTAGATAAGGGATCAACAGGCACTGTAAAAATGAAACAATCCTTATGAAGTTCGAGTTTAAATATCTGCAAGGTAAGAAGGAGATATATAGGAGTGATATATATCATCAACAAATCGAACCCTAACCAAGTAATAAAACGTCACCTATCTTACAGCAACCACCTCAATGAACTTCGCAATGTTCAGGTTGACCAACTCTGCAACTTGTTAAGGCGATTGTTGAATGCAAATAACAAGCACTCGTCTAAAGCAATCTCAACACAATCAGTAATTCATCGAAAACTCAGATTCACCATTTCCCCCCTGCTTTCTCACTTTAGATATTTTTGAATAACAAAGTTCTTATGCAAGGTTAAGTTTTCGAATTATTCAACATCATAAGCCTAAAAAGTTAATTAATAAAAAAACTGCCCTATAACTCACAATATATTTATCCAAACTGAATCGTCATACGTTGTCTATATAGTGCAAAAGTACCTTTTAAAGCAGCATAAGCTACTTCTCTAAATCTGAATCTTGAATATTTTTTTTCACACACACAAACAAGAATTAGATCATATATATATTCCATATTTCTATACAAGAAATCTATGGATGAATTGAGAAATTATCAAGTCTGATGGCACGTCGTCTTATTGTGTCTTCTTGCGTGCTCCAAAGTCTCTGGGACCCATTTGAGTCCAAAATTTCTGTACCAAATCTACTTGTGCTAGACCTCACACAAAACGTCTCCGCACCTTTCTTTACTTTCAATCAGAAACAGGAGGAATGCTATCGTTCATTTCAGATCATTATTCTTGAACAGAGATGATTGCACCTCCATTTATTATCGTACCCGTAACTACCATCAAGGAATCCATGCAAAAGACCCTTTCATCTGTATGTCTCTTAATCGACAACATAATCGTGGTTTTTTTTACATTAGACAAGAAAGCACGTAACCACATAACAATAGGTAACTGTATTTTTCACAAATAATCTTGTTTGCTCTAGAGAACAACGGAGTCCTTGGAGAATGATTCAGGACGATCTGGAGTTAACAACGCAATAGAAAACCTTAAGAACAAGGCATTGCTGAACGTTATAGAGAAGGTAGAATTATGAAAACTCTGTGTTGGGCAATCCTCTCTGGGAAGTCACACGGACCAGCATGTTCTGTTGAAGGAAACCTGATTGATGTGAACCATCGGGATGAAATGTGTGGGTTATTGATGAAGAGGGATAACAATTTTTCCATTGGGTGATAATTTTCGGCCTCACTAAACTAGGCTTGTAGATGAATACCTTGAGCTTTAAGGTTTGGAGTTAATGGAATGATTAACTTGATACCTCGACCATATAATCCGATAGAACATGTTTGGGAATACCTCGAGAGACAGAAGACTGACTTATGTTTTCTTCCGATGTTTCTTTATAAGATGGAAAAAAGGAAATTCCCTGTGTGGGCTATGTTTCGCATTCCATGTTAGCGCATTTCAAGTAGGAGAGAGAACTATTTAATTTTTTCTTACAAAACTGAGATTCTTTTTCTAAATAACGTTGAATTTTTGCAAAAAAAAAAAAAAAAACTAAAATTTTTTTTTTAAAAAACTTTAAATTTTTCAAAAAAAAAAAAAAAAAAGTAAAACTTTATTTTTAAAATTCTTACCAATGTTAAGCGAGTGAAAGCTCTATTAAGGTCGCCCTATACAGCAACGAGAGCTATTGGCGACAGACCTCATAATTTTGAGCCTTAGTCAAGTGAGGAGGACGATACCAGAGCTGGCATTCCCTCCTCTCCAAACAACCTCGCCACCCCAAAGGAGTGGATTAGAGCTCTACGGGTTCAAAGGAATTTATATCCTTTTCTACAAGGGCGGATCTTCGGTTGCTGAAGGACTCAAACCCCATGACACGCCGGCCTCGAGTTCATGATCATAACTATTAAATTAGCGCGGCCTCTTTTTTATGTTTTAAACAAGTAATATAAAAAAAATTAAGTCAGTTCCTACTTAGATCAACAAAGAAAAATTTATTTTAGCTACTTTTTATTAAATAGTTACAATTAATATAAATATGTATATACATAGGACAGAATCACAACATTCAGTGGTCATTAATTTTTATTCATTATCATTAAAGTATCGTATTGTCATCCAAAACAATCGTGTCTATAAAATTTCAGTTCAACTGAATGCTTTAAAACGTGAGAAAAAAAAATCTTTTTAAGTTTTGACACATGTCGCCAAAAATGATACCAACGTGGCTGTGTGTATTTGTGATTCTTTAAATAATTAGTTTTAATCAATTGATTTTTTAATTATAATTAAACTACTGTATTGTCATCCAAAATAATCATGTATATAAAATTTCAGCTCAATTGAGGGCTTTAAAATGTATTGTATTAACTATTGAAAATTCCACCAAGATAAATAAATAAATTAATATATAGAGAGTGTGAGCTAATAGTGTAGGATTGAAAAAAAGGAGTAAAATATAAAGAACTGTCCACAGGACAATTTTTCTATATTTCTTGTTTCCACTCCCATGTGATTTTATTATACCTTAACTTTTTGAGGCCAGCACAGATTCAAGGCAACTTATTACTTTTTCTATTTTTTGATTTAACCAAAGAGTAATTCCTCCAAATAAGTACCAAAAATACTTCCTGTCATAAGTTTTTTGGCTTCCAGTTTAAGCATCATAAAATTATTAATTTTTTATCGATATATTGATCGCAATTTAAAAGGTGTTTTAATTTAAAATTAATTTTGCAATGAAAAGAAATTATTCTAATTTCATTTTTAAGGTAAATAAGATGAAAGTAAAAGTGTTTGAAGGAGATTATCAGTAATGCCAGGAACTAAATTCAATAAAAGGGGATTCAAAAGGATTTTCACATTTAATTCCCATATGCGTTGGAGAAACGTTATTCTATATTTTCTCTTGTAGCAGGTATTAATTTGTGTTTCAATTTATATAATATGTATCCTATCCTAAATTTACTATGCAAAAATTTGGATTACTAAAATTTTTCATTTTCTTAAAAAAGTTGGTGACATATTTCATAATGTTTGAATATTTGTTTTAAGTGCACCTGAATAGTATGCATTATAAAAAAAATTCAAACAAATCAAATTGTTCTTTTATAATGAAGTATAAATAAGTATAAAAATAACCTCGTTAAAAATTTTTAAATGCATCATACAAATCGTGAATTTAAATACGATAAACAATCATATGTACATAAAGTGAAAATTTATTTTCTTCTTTTTAAAATAATAAAAAAAATAAATCCAGTAGAAATTAGTATATTTCATCAATCGCATCTGTTTCAAAATCACTAACACTTTTTACGTTAATTGTATTCACATTTGAGATGTTGAAAACTTACAGAAAATCAGAATTACATTTAAAACAGAAAAATGTATTACTAAAAATTTTACTCATTATTTTGACATTAAAAAGTCGAGTCTCGTCAACATCAAATACCGAAAAAAAAATGAAAAATGGACGCGATGATTTTTAAAGTGTTTTGATAATTTTTTAAGACATTTAATCACTTACAATAATTTTAAAAAGATATCTCATTTTATTTTGAAAAATTAAAAGGAAGAAATAAGGAAGACAATCATTGGACGAGAGTTTGAGTTGTATAAAATTCAAACGTCCCGATTGGGTAGCGGAAGCCACCACTAGATCGTACCACCTGTGAATTGGCTTCGATTCTTGGGACTTGTCTTGTCTGCAAAGGCTTCGTTGCAGCCCATTGGGGGGGGGGGGGGTTTAATAATACTATTTTGCAAATATTAGTCTGTGTATAGTGTCTGCAAACGATAACTAGTTTAAGAAGTTTTAATAAAATTGTAAGTGGAATTTTGCAATATAGTTTAAGTACTGGTTAGGAATTTTAATAAAAGGCAAAATTCCTAAAGCTATAATTTACGAACTTAAGCATTCAAAGTTCAACTTTATTCAAAAGAAAATCGTTAAATTATATATCCTGACAAAAATAATTATGCCTTGAAGAGTTATTTAAAATCCAGTTTTCTCAAATTAAGAACTAAATTGCTTCTTTACAAAAGTCATAAGATATGTCCTGACTTATGCATCAGAGACTTGGCCATTGATTTTACGTGATGAGGAAGCTTTGGGAATTTTCGAGAGAAAGATCTTACGCTGCATTCTTGGTGGGTTTCAAGTGTATGGATCATGGAGAAGAAGATCTAACTTAGAACTTTGCAAAATTTACAAACAACCTGATGTAAAGTTTGTCAAATTACAGAGACTTACATGGGTTGGGGATCTGACTAGAATGAATGAGGATCTTTGCTGCAAGAAAACCTTTCTAGCAAAACCCATGGGAAATAGATCTCTGGGCAGACCCCCATTAAGATGGATTGACTGTGTTGAGAACCTAAAAATTTTAAAGGTCAGGCATTGGAAAAAAGTTGCTAAGAGTAGGGATGCTTGGAAAAGACTTCTGGAGAAGGGCTGTGTTCCCACCCAGGGCTGTCGAGCCATTGAAGAAGAAGACAAAAATAATTTACAAAAGAGAAAATTCTTTTATTATAATCTGAATTCAACACATTGGTATTGTGTACATGTTTTCGCAATAAAAATAACAAAAGTCAATATTTTTTTAGTTCAATAAAAATATGTGTTAGCGTGTGATCGCTCACTTTTCCTTAATATTTTACACAACTTCTTATGAAATAAAGAAGTGCTTCATTAAGATATTGAAGAAATTTACTTTCACGTAACAATTTTTAAAAAATTAAGCTTGAATAAAGGTTGTTCAAAAGTATGCCGTAAAGAAAAAGTAAATAAATAAAAAATTTTAAAGAAACTATGCAACGAGAGCTCATGCAAAAAAAAAACACCTTCGAATTTCTTGCTCACCGCCTTTTAAATGCAATTTTTTGTTTCTTAATAATTAATTTCCTTCCAGAATGTGAAAAAAAGAAAACAGAAGAATTTTAAAGTTATGTAACAAAGGCGGCCTTACAAAAAAAAGAATAATGGACTGCTGTAAGCGTTTCTTTTTTAAAAAAATGTTTAACTTCAATTGAAGCGTGTTGAAACTTAGCGATAAAAAATATTGAAGAAAATAAACACTTACGTTGTTTTGGTCCGTCCAAAATAAAAAGAAGCCGCATTTGTCTACACGCAAAGTCACTGGTGTTCCAACTGTTGAATCCTGAAAATAAATAATCATTATTTTTTTACATATTGAATCTAAAAATTTTAAAATATAGCAGATTAAAATGTTAACGAAGTAATTGTTACATCATGAATTTATCTTCTAAAACTAGATAAAATTCAACAGTAAATTTTTTAATCACAATTGAAACGATCGAGGGTAATGCACTACAACTTAATTCTATCAAAATGAACACTTTATTTCGATTTTCTTCAGAGGAATTTTCTTTAATTCATTTTGTTTCCAAACCCTTCTAGACATAACGCAGAGTACTTCGTTCTTTTTCATTTACCCACTGAAGGTGAATAAATTACTAACTGCAACCTTAATCCCTCAAGAAGTTCCAAGTCGTCAAATTTTTTGTGGTGACCTGACATAATATGGTATTGGCCACCGAATTCAACCTACTGTCCAGCTAAAATTTAAAATCATTTGTTGAAACTTCATTTACATTGAAGAGGAAATCGCTTTTGTCCTTCAAAAACTTTCCTCGAGTATTTTCATATTGTCACTGTTGTTTTTATGTTTTACACATGCCTTTTGTGAAATATACCGTTATATATATAATAATAATTAATGTTAATTCAAAAATGTAATAATTCATGTTAATCTTCCCTTAAGGGGTTTTTAATCTATAATGCTCCTGAGCCTTTCAAGACTTCACGCAATAATTTAATAAGGAGTAATATACTTCCGGTTAGCATCCTTTTGTAAAAAAGACTTGAATGTCCTGGAAGATTTAAGCTGTTTGGTAATCACCATGGAAACCGTTTGTGTATTGTTTTATATGTATGGCATTATTTGTGTGTGTATATGTTCTGTGTTTTTTAATATGTTCCACGTAAATTAATAAAGGAAGATGTATCAACCATCAAGCTTTCTCATTCATTTTGGCACCACTTCAATATAAAATGCAAAACATCTTCGGTGAAGCAACTCATATGTATGTTGTGGATGTCGATCCAATAGGCTAATGAGCAATAGATCAGCCACTACTATGCTGCAAAGGGGTCGCCTGAATTGCTCGCTCGATTTCAAAGGCCTTATTACTCAATTGGATTCAAAATTGATCTTTTCCATTTTGGTAAATGTACAGGATATAAAAGGAATCATTGAAAAATATTCGAACAAAGAACGCCGTCTATCGAACAAAATTAAAAATAACATCCATTATTTTCTAATGTTTAAATTTATTTTCTCAACTTGCGATATAATTTTTTTAATACTATAGAGAGATTTATTTATTTTATAACTGAAAAGGAGAGTACTTCGGAGAGCTATTGAGTAAAATAAATTCTTTCATACAGAACGTATCACGAAAAAAGGAATATACATAGCACTTGCAGAACTATTTTATTTCGGGTAAAAGGTTTTTTTCAATTAAACCGCATGAAAAACTGCCTGAAATCATATATCTTTTGCAGTTATAAATTCATTTTTAGAAAAGACCATAAGATTCTAATGAATATTGCACGAGGAATATCTACCAATGATCAGTTTATAACGAAAATATATTATAGTTATTTATAAACAATTCACTGAAAAATATCCCTTACAAACAGTAACTAATTTCTCTACAGTTTAATTTGTAGGGATTACTTTTAATACTTAAGAGTGTTAAATGAAACTCTGGATTGAATTTCTACTATTTCTTATTGTTTCAATCTTTCTGAAGGCGATTTTTGATGTAGGCATCGAAACATGTGAGTATGATGGGAGAAACCTGGTGAGTTTAGAAATAATTGGGATGTCACACAGGTGTTCATTTCAAGGGTTTTTTAATAATTCGGCCCCCCCCCCCTTTGTAGCGATTCGAGTGGACGGTTCCGGAAGAGAAGTGGCAACAAGTGTAACAGATCGATGGCAGCCACCTCCACTTGGAAGAAGTGTGTGTCTGTAACGATTTTCCTTTCCAATCCCGGTGAGGATTCGTCAACAGGTGACACACTCGCATTAACAGGTGAAGCACGGCAGGTGTCAAGCAAAATCACTATTAAGAGCCACTTTTGAAAGTATCCCCACAAAAAGTTAGTTTCCCGAAGCTATGTTAATAAATAACATAACGTCTCCCTTAATAAAATTTTTCTAAGATTCATAATTAGGATAAACTGCATCGAATGCATGTTGAATCTGTATTTAACTGTACCTTTAAGTTCCTACGTGGTGTAGTGTGGAAATTGGATGAAAAAAAAACTCATTTACATTTCTTCCTCTTCAACGTGAACTTAGTTCAAACGACGATGTTTGTTGCTAACCAAGTAATGTGCATTTTTAGAGCACGAAAGTGTGTTGTACCCTCTCCCTATGAGTTTAAAGATTCTTAAAGGACAGTGAACTGAAAATGATTGATAGTCGATACCATGAGCTATCAATATGTATGTGTGGCTGAAAGTAGACAGAAGCCCCAAAGCAAATAAAAATTCCAATGCAATGTAGTGTTGGAAAGGCAAATCGATGGACCACTAGAGGGCATTTTCGTGGTTAAGAAGTAAACAGAAAAAAAAACTCGTTTATTTCAGGGGAAAACGTCCTTATTAACAAAAAGGGGTTATGTGTGTGTGATATTTCTGATATAAGAGACCATCAGCTCTGCGTTGAAAGCATAACATCTGTGAAAGAAAGAATCTGGTACACGTTGAAAGAATTTTCCTTTCACGAACTTCAGCAATTACAATGCTAATTTTAATGAGTTGAATATTTATTAACGTCACATTATGAGGAAATACAAGGGCTATTGGCGACGGTCCTCATAATTTTCCACCATGGTCAAGTGACGAGGATGACGCTGTCTATTCTAGTAACAAAGTCATCTAATGACTTAATGAATGTTTCACACATGGTGCTTTTAACTTCCCCAGAGGTAAAAACACAAGCAAAATTGGTCAGATAATCTAGAATGGCAAGAAATGGATCTGTCAAGCCTAATCCATCTGCGAAGGAAGGTAATGTCCCAATATTTCTACGTGCTGAAAATATATAATCGTTAGCTGATTTACCGGAATAAATCCCTCTGTTTGCAGCAAGATCAGATGTGTCCTTTAAGGCAGCCTGACTAGAAACACGACTCAATTAAATGGTCATGGATCGAATGCTCACACAATCACGAAGATTCTTTGTTTGTGTCCTTTTAAATATGCAATACGTGGGCTTAAAGTTTCCAACACATGAATGTTGTGTATATTAATTATGCTATCACATGCAGTGTGCTAATTACCCGCTATGAAAAATCCAATTTTTTAAGGCCTGCACTCTCTGGAGCATGCACGGGTGTAGCTTTTCTTCACACTCATTCTGTCAAATGACTCACTTTTTGTTGTTGAGCTGTTGTCTGTACGATTTATTTAGGCCACTCGTCCCTTTCTTGCAGAATTGTTGTCCCCATTTACAGATTCGTCAGTTCTTGTGTTTGCCCTCTATTATCTGTTTGAGCATGGAATGAATCCATCATTAAGAGTTACCTGCTCAACTGTTGAAATATTCTCGGATCTGGTATTGCGCTATTTGGAAATCGCTCCATGTAAAGTTGTATTACTTTTTACAATTGGCAGAATCGCATATAAAATGCGTATTGTGTTTCTCAGCATTAAATTATTGCTCCATCTTCGACAATAAACAGTAGTAGAATGAGGAATTTTACAAAATGGAAAATTGGAATAAACTGTTTTTACAGGTTGTCTCCTCTCTGCTGAGACTTGGTTAGTGGAGAGATGTTAAGGCCTTTAGACAACTCCCCTTTTAACGACTCAGGGATGGTCTTCCGACCCCACATTGTAAGGGGAATTTTTTGACGACTTTTATCCCCAGTGGCTCATACTTTCTGTGTTGCACATTGTGCTATGTATAATCTTTGATAATATATTTAATTTCTATAAACTTTTCTTAGGGCTAAACAATATGTAAGAATAAAGGAACACAATACAGGTCAACGTAGAATACCATAGTAATAATTGAAAACTCTATGGTTTATGACTATTTCAGGGTTAAACATAGTTTCAAGACAACAATCTTCCCCTTTAAGTGTATATACATGAGAGATAAAGTAAGAATATATAATTTTATGGAATGATATATAGTTTATGTGGGGTGGAAAATTTTTCAAAACGTGAAGCAAGAATCACTCTTTTCACAGGAAGTTTAGAATTGATTGGTGTAATCATTCTTTTTGATTTGTATCTTCTGAGGGTTTTGGAAAAAAATTCGAAAGATTGTGTTCCTTTGGATTAGCATTTGAGTGATTTACTTCTAAAATTAGGATTTTAGTGGCTTCTGCTGAAAACTCCCTTTGGACATTCAAGAATATCATTCCTACTTCCCAAAATATTAGGTTTATTTTTTTGTTTTAACAACTTCTACCCTCACTTCCAGTTTCGGCTATCACTTTAGTGTACCTTGATATATATATATATATATATATATATTGTACAGAGAGCTGGAAGTGTTTCACTCGTCTCAATACTTGATTTTATACGATCTAAATATAAGCAACACAAATTAAATCCCTGATTAAATACTTTTCAGCATAAGTCTTGTAACAAGGAGATCAACTGAATCGTATCTCAAAGTTCCTAGATTATGACGCGGGAAACAAAAAATTGAATGAGGTTTGGCGTTGAGCGTCCACATCTACGAAGCAATATTTGGAGGAACCAGGCATCAAAATCTAAAAGTTTATACAGAGCTCGTAATACACTCTTAAAAAAAGCGTGATTTATTACTGTACGTGAGTATCATACAAAACAAATAAATTTATTTATTTTAAAATTTTACGAATTTAAATTATTTTGTTTTACAATTTAAATATATAATATTATTTTATTCTTCTTTACAGATGTGATATGTGAAGGTTAACAACTAGTCTGGTGACAACGATTGAGAGAATGCCGGTAGCCGTTTACGGAACTGAAATAATTTTTTGGTTACTTTGTATATATTGATTTACATTGCACAGTTTTGACAAAGAGGTTAAATGAATTGGAAAAGAGACATCAACTGAAGCATAGTATAAATTTTAATCTGATATTATTGAATCTATGTTAGCCAATTCTGTGGGGAAAAAATATACATCTATATTTAAAATATTTGTTTTTGAAGAATTTGTAAATTACAATACGATGGCAGAAGTACCTCCTCTTAACATCATATAAATGTATTTCTGGGTTTTACGCGCTTAGCACTTTATTCATATAATTCCGAGAGGCCACATGTGTCGCCGCGGTAGGCTTGTGATCAATGTCACTAACTCGTGGTCGGAAGTGTCGATAAGCGTATTCAAGTCCTGGAGGCACTAAAGTCCAGTCGTATAGAGGGGCTTGATGGACGTTAAATCTCTTGTGTCTTTATTTCTCTCATTGGAGTTCTGTGGAAGTTTGGAAAGTAGAATTTCAGTTCAGGTGTCATACTCCTAACTTGACCAAGGTTCATAATGACGAGATCCATCGCCAAGAGCCCAAGCGTTGTTTTAGAATGCGACGTTAATGAACAAATCAAATTGCATTATTCCGATTTCTATTTTGAATAGTGTCGGATTTATCTTTTCGGTTTTTACTGAGGGTAAGGAGCTGTTTTAACCCAAAAAGCTGCATTAAATTATGTATCATCTAAAAAGACAGAGCACTTACTTATAGAAAATAACAAGATCATGATCACGAAACGTAAATTCTATACATTTTGAAATATGTGGAAGGAGTGTAATGGAATAGTCAATATAGAGATGACTGACCTCGCAATTTTGAGCATCGATCAAGTGACGTGAACTAACTACACCTGAGCTGGCATCCCAATCTCTCTCCAAACTTCCACACAACAACAATGAAAAGACTTTGAGACTTGAAAGACATATATTGAGCATCAGCTCCTCTGTGAACAGTTTGTTCTCAATGACAACAGGACTCGACAACGCCGGCCAAGATTTCCTGATCTTGACCTTTCGGCTATGAAGGTCATAACAATACTAAGAAATATGAATAACAATACAGCTAGAATTGTAAACATTTTTATGAAAGAAATGTTCATTTATTCAAAGTATTGCATTTCCTACTCTGAAAGGATCTGACTAGGAAAATATTCAGAGAAGCCAAAACAATTGATGTCATTCTACGTCCAAACACAATATTTCATTTTAA
This sequence comes from Trichonephila inaurata madagascariensis, assembly GCA_019973955.1. NCBI lineage: Eukaryota > Metazoa > Arthropoda > Arachnida > Araneae > Nephilidae > Trichonephila > Trichonephila inaurata. The sequence continues at coordinate 330,837 of BMAV01006558.1, read as the reverse complement.
CTATATTTATCTTTTAAACCCTTTCATAGAATAAAGGCCAGAGGCTGCAACAAGTTATCTTTTGAGGCAGGGGAGTCTTGACCTTCTTCAGACAATTGTTTCTCTTCTAACACCTTTGGGGAAACGATTGCAGGCGGTAACCGTATATATTTCCCCTGCAGCACACTTCTCCACCCAATGCAATCCTTTGGTGGGAACGTGTGAGGAATGGATGAGGTTACGGTGGCAGTGACGAGGCGGTGGAAAGGAGAAAAAAATATATTCACAACGAACACTTTCCCAAATCGATTTCTTTCCACCATGGCAAAGAGGGAAGGAACTATGACTAAAAGGAAAGGAAATCTGATGTCATCTCCATGAAAAAAAATTATATTGAAACCTAACTTGCGTTTCAAAAAACAATTTCTACTCATGACTGGATGGGAAAAAAGTAGGGGAATATATGTTGCTAACTCAGTTTGTAATTCGAAATATTTTTTCCTTTTGCGGAAGAAAGTGTTTCATTTATACATTATTCAATTAGGTAACAAACAATCGAGATTGCCCAGAAAAGTTTGATTCAACCCATGTAAAACATTTCCCACTATATTCAATACAAGAGACACATTTTACAGACAGCTTTTTTATTGTATTTAAAGAAACACACACACATATATATATGTATGTATGTGTGTGTGTGTGTGTGTGTGTTTACATCTTTTCCATACACATCTTGAACATCTTACACATTTTTGACAACCAACCAAATTAGAGCCTAGCAAATTTACATTTTTTACAATCAACCAATTCAAAGTCTATCAAACTTGATTGTCATCTCTCTTGGTATCTATCTATGCTGACTAATGTAAAAGGTAGTTTAAAAGATGCGTTTATATATATTCGGGTTTTTTAACTTGGTAGATAATTACTTTGCATTATTTTCAAGACTCCTGATTCTCTAGGAAAAAGATCTGTAAGTAGGAAAATTTCGTTAATTTGTTTTTTTTACGTAATTGTCTTGGGATTTTTCTGCTTTAAGAAATTTGGAGAATTTGTTTCAGAATAGTAGTCAGTGTTTTTATCATACTTTCTGCGAGTTTTTATATACTTCAAATTTTTATTTATTTTTTTATATACTTTGAATTTTAGTTTATTTTATTTGGTTTTTCCTACCGAGTTGCAAAGGGGGAAGGTTGGCGCCTTCAAACTAGTTTAACCCCACTTATTCGGTCCTAAGTCCGAAATTGCTTTCTGACTCGCTAGGTTCTTTTTTATAGTTCCTTTTTTGTATTTTTCTATAAATTCGATCTTCATGTTTTGCTTTTATATTTTTATTACGTTATTTCTTGTTATGTTCATTATCTATTATTTCTGGTTTTTGATATATTATACAAATTTCTTTCATATATATATAAGAATGAAAACAGTCTTTAAAATAGTAACTATTTATTCCATTTAAAATCTACGTAAATTCTGCATTTGCGTACATTGAAGAAATATATAACGTATTGCATTAAATTGATTGTAATAAGACCTTAGAATTCAGATACCCCCCAAAAAATGAAACATCATTAGCCTATGAAGCTTAAAATTTAAAATATTCCTAATGTTATATGTTATCTTCGCTACTGCTTGAAAATAGTATGAATTCTGTGCAGGAATATTTAAAATTTACAGAAAGAAAAATTTAATGGAGATATTATACAGCAGCTTTTTCAAGTTCTGCTTAATTCAGCAAACAGGATACTTAACGAAATACAAGGATAAACAAAACTCTCAGCTTATAATAAGAAAATGAAGATTTGTGTGTAACATGTAGAAATATTTTAAGAAAGAACTTAAAAATAGTATAAGCAAATACATTAAGAATATAAATATATTTAATGTAACGAAAAAACGATTTCTTAAAGTGAGTAGGAATTTCCGAAATGAAACAGTTCAGTTAGAGAAAAATTTATTATTCTTTGCGTGAATTCACATATTTATTAAACAAATAGATGGAAATTAACTTGAAATACTAAAATAACGTGCAAGATCCAAAAACTTTATTTAAATGAACTACATTTCGCAAACAGAGTATTACTTCTTTCACGTCTTATTTCACTACATTATACCTAAATGCTAAGCGTGATAAATGAATTAGATATCCCAATATATATATATATATCGACAATTTTTCTAAAAAAATTTTATGTCATTAATTTCTTTAAGATCTCTTTTATTAAATTTTTTTTTATAAATAAGCATATGAAAAATTATATTATTTGACACAAGTTTTACACTGAGTTTTAAAAAAAATGTTAATAAAATATATAATATTATAATACACAAAATTTATCTGGTTATATCTTTCATCTATTTCTAAACGATTTTAAAAAAAAAAAACACGAGGGGAAATATAGGATGTGAAACAAGAAATGAAGAATGGAGTGTGATCAAAATAAATGAATTGAAACAATAGAAAAAGGGTAGACTATAAACTAAAGCTTGTTTTTTATGCTCAGTCAATAGTTCATAAAAAAAATTCAAAACCACTATTTAAAAACATAGTACGTTTAAGTCAAAAGTCCACGAAAAATGTTTAAACATTACAAGGGGTGATATTGCGTTTTTTGCTGAATCTGTGTTTCATTAATGTCTAACTGTATTCTCTAATAATTATTAATTTTTATTTCGCTGATTTTCCTTACAATAGATTATTTAAAACGTATTCTTTCATGATGAAGAAAAATAGGTTCAAAAATATTTCAAATCTAACAAATATTTTGAATCAATTTGAGAGTGGTATTCATCCGACTAAAATGAATTTAAAAAAATAAATAAATATTAATTTTCTCTTTAGAAATGATACAAGGTATTTAAAAAAACTTTTTTAAAGTTTGTTCTTTGTGATTGGTAATCCTTAAAATATAATTTAAGATAATCAATAAAGAAAAAGAAAATAGTTTATGAAGCTCCAATCGAGTGAGACTAAAAATATTTTTTTCGCAGCGAAGCATTTTTGAAAAATATCCTCGATGGCTGTAAATATCGAACCTATTAGTCTAATTAAAATACAATGATTAGCTAAGTAATTGATCAACTTTCTACTGTTTGCTTTTTTTAATTTCCAAATTTCCTGTTTATTTATTTGAAAGAAGCACTTAAGATTAGTAATGAATATTTAAACACGTTTTTTCGTTATAAATAGCATGTTTTGTAATAATCCATCGTAATGAAAGTCAACAAAAAAATTTAACCACCGTATTAGGTAATAATACTAAGCAACTAACATAACATCGTTTATAATGAACCAAATGGAAAAAATAGTGCCAGTTTTTTAAAAGAAGCAATAGTTTATATAATTTAAAAAAGCTTTTCCAACCACTTTAAGAATTGCATATATTTGTATGAATTTCTTAAGACACACACACACGTTAAAAAAAATTTTTTATAGGAAATTTAAATTTGTGAGTTTTTTTTTTTTTTTTTTTTTTTTTTTCCCTATAGAATAAATTTTTGTTCTCAGTCATCAGTTTTAGGTTCGTATATTAAAGTTAGAAAAAAAAGGGAAAATTCTTTGAAACATTAAATGTGTGCATGTAAAATCGAGTAGTTCTTTTATAACGATTTTTACTCAAAAGTTTTTCAATAACTTTTGATAACAATTTAATTCCTTCAAAGGGCTGCTACTACAGCGCGCATGCAGCAAAAAATAAAATTCTATGCTTTAGAAGTAGGTATTGATAAAAAGTTTTAATATACATATTTTACTTATGTTTTTCGTTTTTTCCAAGTACCAGACTGAACATTTCAAAAATTTAGTTTTTAACATTAGTTTTTAAAACCTTTTTTTTTAAGAATTATATAAATAATTGGAATTGATATCAAATAATTACATAAAGAACTTTTATATATCTGCGTTATATTTTTAAACCATCAAATTAAAAAACAGCATAAAGAAATGTAGAAAGTTATTAATTAAATGATTGGAATTATTGAAGATTCCCATGAAGAGAAAGAAGTTATATAAAAAGGTAGACAAATGGTTATGTTTCCTCGCAAAAGAAAAAAAAGAAAAAATTTAAAATTTAAAAAAAGAATGTGTTTTTATTATTTAATGTGTATTAAGAACAAAAAAAGTAGTTTTTTTAAAAAAGAGATTTAATGGCATAATACGGAGTTTTAGAAAATAATGTTAATATTCTTATGAATTATATATATATATATAAATCATTTAAAGATACAAAATATTCAATTCCCTTTTTTTTTTTACTGAAATATGATATAATTTTAAGTAATAAATTTCCGTACGTATAATCTAATTATAATTAAATACCGATATTTGGCAATTTCAGCTTAATGCACGAGTTTTCTAACAAATTTTGACATTTGAAACTATATTTAATCATTTGTAATCTGAACAATCCATAGCTGTAAGCGTTAACATTCGAACAATTGATTTGATGCAACATATGTGCTTCATAATAAAGTTAGAGACAAAAGGCTTAACTCGAATTAAAAACAAAAAATGTTATTGTTGTTGAAATAAATATGTTACAGAATTTCAAAAAGGCGTAAGAATCAATGTGTTACAATGTTTGTTTATAAAAATCTCAGTATTACCTAAAAAGTAGAATCGAGTTTAAGATTCATGTCAAGTTGCAATAAAATGTAACGCCTTCAGCCGTGAGGAAAAGGATGCTCATGTCGATGTGAAAATTGTCATCAAAACTAATCTATTTTTATAATAGATTAACTTGATGTAATCAAAATTCATATTTCAATATTTTATTTTGTTGTGAATAGATGACAAAGAATTCAACTATTCTAGAGTGGGTTTTTTAACGAATTTTATAGCATTATCGCGCAAATACTCTAAGAAAACTTTACCAAATGACATTTGCTAAACTTTTTTTTTTTGCTTTTTGTTCTGTGGATAAAGATAATAGTTTAAAAGAAAACAGTTCCCATGGCTAACTCCATTATGCTAGGTTTTGTTCATGTGAATGTCATTGTTATTGGTGGTAATTGTCAATTCGTTTGATGAAAAAGAAATTATACTTTAAAATTAAGTGCATAGTACTGATGTATTTTGTCTAAAAATAGTTCACGGGAATAGTTCACTTGAATTAAAATGTTGTGTCATTAAAAATTTATTTGAAATTCTTATTCAAAAAGATTTATAGTTGAATCCAATTACAATTAGTTCAATGCCCCCTTTTTCAATTTCGGAAAAAAATACATATGAACCAAAAAAAGTGATATTGTGGGATTTTTATTTTAAAAAAATGCTGAAGTATGTATGAGCTGTGATTCCAACTGCATTCTAGACATAATTACTATTTACAGATTTTAGTTGGAATTTATTCTTCGAAGTGATGAACCATTGGAGCACAATCATTTATATAAACTAATTTAATAAACCAGAAAATTAATTAAGAACTCATTTTAAAGATTTTATTGCTTCGTAGACCATCTTAACAGAGGATGAAAGAACCCCCAAAAATATTTCTTACATTTAAATTTATCTTGCTCAGTGAACGTTGTTGCTTATTGTAAACGAAGATGATTTTAATTACAAACCCAATGAATGTTGTATGAAATAGTAAAAGTTGTGATACCGCCCCCCCCCCCGGGGGGGGCCGGGTCTTTGATTGTCCGCGTGAGCTAGAGGTGTAGGGTTTGCGAAAGGAATAGACATTTTTGATTCTTAATATTACTTTATTAAGAATGGAAATTAAATGTCTAACAATTTAGATAATATTAATTAAGCGAGAATCTATAATGAACAAACACACAGTAATAGTTAAACCGAATCGCGTAACTTAGAACACTATAATTATTTAATCCGCCTACTCTCACTTCTAATAATGTTACAAGTCCTAATATCAAATAATCAATCCTACCTTAATCCAAATTTAGATTCAATCTTATGAAGAAACGTCTGGGCGCGCGTGCAATGGTATGCACCTTGGCTTAATGGTTTATCTTCCAGGTAACTTCACAACTGGCTATCAATTCACGCTTGTATCTCTTTCAGACATACGAATCCCCAAATTGCCATCTCACTTACTGAAACTTCTGTTATTTAAAAGTTATTTTCTTTGCATTTCTTTTTCACATTTCGCTTCTTGGGTTTTGGTTCGAAAAGAGTTGCCATTAATCTTAGCCCCCAAAGAACCCAGAGGTTATGTTAAAGTAAAGACGCGTGAGCCCGTCACAAAATGTATGACGTAAAAAGACAATGCGTTGTGTTTTCTCAAACAAGTTAATGGATCCTATAAAATCCTTCCCCGAATCATCCAAGTTCACGAATTTCTGAAATGCTTTAAATCTTTCCATGAATTACTGATAACGTTCCAGGAAAATTACATATCCTCATCCTGGTTTAAATATTAATCCCATCATTGTAAGTGACAATGTTTATCGTAATATTATATTGAAAGTATTAAACCTCTTACCCGCAATATCTTTTTTGTCAGTATATCTCTATTTCTACAATAAACAAAGAACGAATTTTGTTTTAAATAAGAAAAAAGAAAATTCGTCAAAATCACATTCCTAAAAAGGGTTATTCGCTTAGAAAGAGAAAGGGAGGGAAAATGTCTTCCAAAAATTCTGTTAAATCGAATTTCAAAATCATTGCCCAAATGGAAACGTTCCTTCTGCAAAGAGACAACGGAAGGAAAAAAGGGAAGGGCGCAAGAGAAATTTCGTTTTCACGGAATTCGTCAAAAATTCCCGGGAGAGGTGAAAAAGGAAAAAAAAAAGAGTGAAATACCGCTACACATTTACTACTGCGGCGGAACTGCGAGATAAAACCTAATGCTTCTGTTCCCGAAAAAGTTCTCATCCAGAAAGAAAGAAAAAAAAAAACCCTTTTGCCTCTAAACCTAAAGCAATTAGCCCCAAGACTCCTGCAGGCCGAAGACTCTACTAATGCACTCAGAAAATGTCCGCCTTTCAATTCGGGGGCACTTTGCGTCCTCCCAGGGGTCTCTCTCGTTTTTAACATCCTTTACTCACGTCTACGAATTAGTTAATACAAAGCAGTTCCAAAAAAATTGCTTGGTTATATTAAATAAAAAAATCGAAAAAGCTTTTACTTATTTCAAAATTGTACAATTTTAATATCTCATTCGATGTTAAAAGTAACATTCCTAACAGGATAGTTGCTACCATGCGTGAGAAACTAATACAAAACCTTACGAATAAAGACTTTTTTTAACACGCTTTTACTAGCTTCACCCGTATGTAACGCGGATTTTTGAACTTGATTTTTAGCCACTTTAAAAGGTCAAATTAATTCGAAATTTTGCACACTTGTCGAGGACCGATGACATTACAATAATTTTATAATTTTGTTCCATTGTCCTGATCAGGATCAGCAGAATTAACGATCTCCCATTTCCAGATTTGGAGACTAATTCCAGATCCCAGTTTCGAGATTTGGCGACTAAAAGATTAACTTACAACCCTAAAGCGAAAACATTCATGGTAAACACAAATAGTGAACTTTTTAGGGAAAAATATCATTGTGTGTGTGTGACTCTTGACCCCTTCTTCAGCATTAAATATTTCACACTTGGCTTTTCCAGATTTCCTTCAGTTGGTTAATTCTACATTTTGCAAACCAGGCCATATCAAAGCATTGATAAGATCCTAATGGGTATTCTAGATTCTAAAAAATGGCTCATTTAAGATTAATTCATCAATGAATAAATGATAGTTTAAATAACTAAAAACACACGCTTTTATTGTAGATCGAACTAAGAAATGAAAAATAAATTAGTTTTAAGAAAAATTTAAAAAACACGCTTTTATAGTTAAATGAACTAAAAAGTAAAAAATAATTCTTAATATAAGAGTAAAATATGATTTACGAGAAAATTAATGTCATTGGGGTAAAAGCGCGCGTGTGTGTGTGGTGTACTACATTTTTACACTAACTCTGCATTTCGGAATAGAGCTAGTAAGAAATTATTACAATTGATATCGAGCCCCCCACGCTCTCATTTTCTCGTTAATCATTTTACTCTATATTAAAAATTATTATTTTACTTTTTAGTTCGATTAACTATAAAAGTATGTTTTTTGGTTTTTTTTTTTTTTTAACTATAATTGAACTGTCTGAAAAGTTACACGAAATAAAATATGAATCAAAGTATGGCGTAATTTTATAAATAATGCTTTAAATGCTTTATTTATTTTAAACAAGGAGCCGGGGATATTTTTAGCACATACAAAAATATTTCAACTGTTATCAAAAGAGCGACATAGGTTTTAAACTTTGTTTCATATCAAACTTTAAATTTGTAACTGTGAGTTGCAAATAAAAATCTATAATCCACTCTTAAATTGAATTCTTACCGGAAAGGATAATTACGCGTTATTTTTTGATAATAAAGGATATGAAATTCAATTACTCTCTGTTGAATTTAAAAATAAATTCTACTATAAGAACCACGAATCTGCTTTAAAAAAACGCATGATTCATTTCAAAGTTAAAAAAATAATGGTCTTAAGACTTTAGAAATTTGATGAAACATTTCTGAGCATATGTAATACAACTTACGCAAAGTTTATGCTAAAACTAACAACACACATCAAGAATTAGTTGTTTTACAACACAATTAAACCTAGTTAAAAGTATTACTTAACTAGAAATCCAGTTTTTAGTTTAAAAAAATACCAAAATAAATATAAAATTTGCATGATCAAAAAATTTATGTGTGGAAAAAAACTGAATATAGTTTTCCGTTTCAGTCTATTAAACATTATACGTGTACATTTTAATTTACGGCCGAGTACAATGGATAAAGATTAAAAATGGATGATTTTAGAGTCCCGATAAAAAGAAATTTTAAATACTTATTCCCATTACATATCACTAATCTCCTTCTCATAATCTGCCTGGTTGTAAGAAACAGCTCCTAGGATTTTATACTTTTTGAATTATGCCTCTTTTTATCTTTTTCGGATCGTTCAAACACGATTCTTTACATTCCTCTTGTTCCGTATGGGGGGGGGGGGGG
>BMAV01006558.1:304239-321741 GCA_019973955.1 Trichonephila inaurata madagascariensis | reverse complement strand
TCGATCCTCATTAAACACCATCCATCACTCTTTGCGAAAATAGAAAGACATCCGATGAGCCTTTTCTCTTTGTATCTACGTCTTTTTTATGGATTATAAGTTTACTGTAATCAAGAAGAAAAGGAGGCAAAAGAACTTCGAGTTATATTTTATACATTCCACTTAGATCATTCATCTAAAATACCGAATTTTTAATGAAATGAACTTATTCACCATCTTAAATATACATTAATCTATGTTTTGTATTGAATGTCAATTATTGTGCTTAAGAAAACAATATGCTATTGTCTACATTCAGTGGTTTCCTCCATTTTAAGTTCTTATAAAAACCCAACCTAATGATCATTTTTAAGAAATAATATTTATCTTGATTCCAAATTAAAGAAATTGGGGTCTAGACCTGATAAATATATGTTAGTCTACGTATAAGAAACACAATCGCGTTTTTTAAGAAATATATGAGACAAAAGATTAGCTACATTTAAAAAATAATCCTTTTTTACGTTTTAATATTCTTGAAAGAGGGAACATTCAAAGTCAATATCATTTTTTGTGTGTGTTTTATCTTCCCTTTTTTTCTATAGAGTTAGTTTTATTTCCAAACACACATGCAAGTGCTGCTTATGCTGAATATTTCTTAAGTAATTGTAACTATATACGTAAATGGAAGAAAAATTTCGTCTAGTATTGACCGAAACATCTTAGGATTACTGTATTATTTATTTAAAGTGAATTATCAAATTTAAGGCAAATACCTGTGTACATTAAGACTATATTCGGTAAAAGTACGAGAGCTTGACCTAAATGAGAAGCACATTTTCAGACAGAAAAATGCCTCAATTTCAATGAAAATTTGCAACCTTATAACTCATACCTCTGTTAACAATATAGTGTTTTTAAAAATTTCAAAATATTTCATGAATACTTTCTTTTTCATTTTAATACGTGAAGGCATAGCCCTTTTAATATTATGATATAGGAGAAAAATCACGAAACTCATTTTATACCAGAAAAAATGAATCAACTCGGTTAAAAATGGGATAAATGATAACTAATGCTGCTCTCTAAAGGATAGTGAAGCTAGAATATCATATTAATTTTTCATTCCTTTTATATCTGAAAAAATGTTCCGAATTCGAGTCCTGTTCTTTAACATTAACCGAAGACAGCCTTAAGACGTTTCCTTTGAGTTTTAATTCTTGTTTTCAAATGAACTTCAATACGGAGTTATAATCAACTGCTTCAAAAAAGAAAAATATTGCGATATCGAAGAAAGGCACTCTGTGGCTTTCTTTTTGCCTGTTTTACCTCTTTTTAGTGATACCCAAGACACAATATGAATTTTGCATTAATAATACGTTAGCACCGCTTTTACATAAAGTCAAAGATTATCTTGCTATAATATTAGAGTCTATAAGTTAGTGTATTTTCTAAGAAATTTACATTATTTCATCAAATGATATTCTCTAAGGTAATAAAATATTTTAATAACTCGATAGACATTTGATATCGGCTTTGATATCTTCGAACAATTTCTAAGCAGTCCAATTAAATGCCTATAAGAGTACAAAAGAAAACTTTGGTAGATGACAATAGTGCTATGAGTTTTACTCGCAAAAATACTGAAATACAACATTACCTTTAAATTTGCTATCTCTACCTATTCGGTGATATGTAGCAATAACATGTAATTTTCTATCGCATGTTAAGTTCAATTAAAATTTATTAAACCGGCCATTTATGAAACAAAACAAAAATTGTGAAAAACGACCTCTTCGAAATGCAGTAAAAAGCATATTTGTATTTATTATATATTTGAAAAAAAGGAGAACATATTCCAGAAATAAATAAACTGTAACTCGATAGCAAGCAGGACCATTCCCTGAGATCAAAATATAATATTCTAAGAAAATAAATGAAATTTAGCATTCAGGAGAATCTCGGTTAGTAAGATGAATTCTGTCATTCTCTCTCAATCAATTAAAAACAATTGCAAATAGATTTAAGCCATTGCAAGTGCAAAAGACAAATTCCTACCATTATTGCCAAAGAATGCATTTAACCCTTTATCTACCGACCGTACTTATAAGTACCACTCACTTTAAAATTACATAGAATAACCATTTTTACGAATACTCTGGCGATACTTAACAAGAATATTCTTTGAAATCTACTCTTTCAAGATATATGGCGGAACGGATTCTATGATGAGTATTTTAGCAGGGAAGGCGAATAGTTTTATAGCAGAATTGGCGTTTTCAGCTGACGGTGTTTACAACGGATTGCGAAGATTGTCATTTTTATTCTGAAAAAATAGTTAATGTCAAAAGATAAGTGTCTTATTTTTTTTATTTTTTTTTCTATGTTTATGAAGATCTCAGAAAGCGATTTGACTATTTATTTTAAGTTAATAGTGCATGTAATTAATTTTACAGTTGAATATCTGTAACTACTTAATTAGCTCTAACGGATTAAATTTCTCAAATTTGAGTGTTTTGTTCATGTATATCCTTTAATTTTCAATGTAGTGATCAAAAAAAAAAAAAAATGCTGCATGAAAAACACTGCAGTAAATCACAGTGTGGTAGATAAAGGGTTAAAATATTTTACTCTAACCATCAAACATGAATCAGTTAAATTATGAAGCGCATGAGATCTTATATTATTTACAATGCGGAACAGAAAATGTGGAAAGAGAACATGAAAAGAGCAGCCGATTGTCAAACTTTCAAAAGAAATCCTCCATTGTGTAAACAAAAGGGAGAATAAATACGATAAGAACAGGTTTTGAGATATTTTTTAGAGAGATGAACAAATACAGTGACATGGTACGAGAAGTATTTATATAACATACAATTATCGAGTTTATTTGTGTCCTCGATTTTATAGTTGAAGAGACAGAACTGTGTTCCCATTTCAAAAGGAGAAATTAATACATGTCAGTGACTACTGAACTCTTTAAGTCCTACACACAGATTTAATGGGTACGTTGAGCACTCACTAAGCAAAGATAAAAGTTTTCAGAAAACAATATATCATTGGGGATTGCAAAACTAATTACATAATGAGTAACGCGCGCGTAATAAAAAGAAAACATATAAATCTAATCAGTTCTGCTTAGTGTTTATTCAACATGAGATGAGCCGCAGTGGTTAGGTGGGAGAACTTGTTACCTGCGTTGTTTCTCTCGAGTCGGGTTCGAATCCTAGAGGCGCGAAGTGTGGTGTGGATGTTTGGAGTGGGTGTCTTCACCTAGTAGCGAGCTCTGAAGTATGAGGGTCGACCAAAGAACGAGAGATTTTCTTAAAACATACACTTTATTAAGACTTTCTTACCACTATCTATTCTGGGAGCATGTCAGTTTATATAGTAATCTAAATATTGAATTTAAATATTGTTACGAAAATTTGTGTAAATAATTTGTATTTGGATGTGTAAAGCATTTATATTACTCTATGTTACATTTATTTTATGTTAAAATTTTAATATTCACAAGCAAACGTCATCCCTTGCGCTGTAGTGGCGATTCAACGAGAACTTGGTGAAATCTTGGCAATAGAGCCAAGTTGGCATCATTTTTGGCCACCGAGTTGGTGGCCAATTTGACGATATTGGGGACCCTGTTGGAAAGTTCGGAACTCTTTGAATTCTTTTAGAAATTTATGGAGAGATGCAGTCATGTCACGCTCAATGACACGAGCGGTTATATTTCTGAAAGTTTCTGCCGAGCCAATAAATAGAGATGCTCACCGAAACGAGGGTCAGTCTTGATTCAACAGCATTGTTTTGATTATATTGGCTGTGCTCATGAATAATCTTTTACGTACGTGTATTTTAAACACTGAAAATTGTGTTTGATTGCTGTTGAAGGTGTGAAGACCTTCTGAGATTTACTCTGTGAATATTGCTGCGGTATCCTGTATTCAAAGGATTCGATTTTTGATAATAAATTCGCATCGCGTTTATTTTCTTTGTGACTATTTTGCATAAAATCCTCAAACCCGCGCGGATCTACGTAACAATATTATAATTTGAATAGATCTTCAACAATAATGCTAGTTCTTAAAGCACCCGTCAGATTCTTTTACTTTGAAGGACGATGATTCCAATACAGCTCTCCTCTTAGTCTACGTATGACGATGATCATCATCCCTCTTCACTTGATTTCAATAGCAAACCTCTTTAACAAATCGCGGTTCATTGACACCAAGGGTGTCAAACTCAAAGGCTAACTTGAGCAGAAGAAACAATGTTTAACTTTAGGTGGACCCCCAAAAAAATCGATACAATAAAATAGGTTTATTTCGGATAATACATTATAATAATTGTAAAAACAAAAAGAAGAAAAATTTAATGTTAAAGTCCTGACACTTTATATCTCATCTCTGCTTCTATCTTTCCAATTTCGGGAGAAATTTTGATATTGTATTACATATTATTTTGTGCCAATATACTGGCCTGGCAGCGAGTTTGATACCTCTGCTTTACACAAATAGGTTTCACAATCATATAACAGCATCCAAAGTGTTTTCCCAAGAGGATTAGTCAGAATCGCGAATATAACCCATTACCACCTTTATTTCGTAATATGTAAATTTACTGAGTACTTCTGTAAAAAATGTTAATTAAGAAGGCTAAATGCGGGGTGGGTGAGTGTTTCCCGAGGAACCAGTTCTAAACCCTTTTCAGGGAGCTCGGTTTCTTTGAGCATTTCTACCTCTCCAACTGACGTAATGAAAAATTACAAAGTCCATCATTACTATTTCTCATACTGCTTCGAGGTGCGATTTTAATAAACACAACCCAACAGAGAAAAATTCTTTTCAATCATTGAATATTTACAACCAACTGCGTTTCGCATACACGCAAGAAACATAACATAATATTATTCGAATTCTGCGAAAGAGTTTTTATTAAAACAACCATTTTTGAATAAATGGGATGAAACCTCTTTCTCTGCAAAAACCATCAGTATTCGTGGAGGGTTATTGATGGATGTCATGTATCGACCTTGCAAAGAATCGCAATGAGGAGATGATGCTTGTGGGTGGATCATCACCCGAGATATAAACCCCAATATCGCCCCAACTCATCTTCTCCTGATGGTTCTTACAATCATTTTTCTAATGCCGCCGGGAAGCACTCTTCAGCCGTTAAGATACGGCTTCGCTCTTATCTCTGCATCATTTCTAATGTTTTTGTTTTGAGTACATCTCGCTCCAGATATTGGATTTTAGATATGAGGATAAGAATCCTTTTTTATTTCTCCCTCCTTCTTTTCCATGAGAATATGTTTCTCAGATAAGATGTTCTCAAAAACTGCTAAGTAGGTTCTCGAAAATACGTGTTAAAACGTGAATCGAATTTTATGATAATATACTGACTCCTGAAAATGATTTTTTTTTATAAAGGGTTGGGTGTTTTTTCCCCCTTTTTGTTTCATTATATTGTTTTATTTTAAAAAAAAAAAAAAAAAAAAGCTCAAAATGCTAGAATAGGCTTTGTTGATTAAATTTTTTCTTCATTTTATGACATTTAGTTCTTATTTCACTACACAATTGGCTGGCCTCTTCATGAGCATTTCTGGGGGGCAATTTGAATGTTATAAAGTTATGCAACTGTTTTAGTAAAACAAATTTGATTATCTTTTGTGTGTGTGTTGTGTTTCCAATCCCCTTGGAGCAGGAAAGCATACATCAAGTCTATTTGACCATTCCGCGTAATAGTGTCACACACCAGGCCTTGCTGTTCATACAACTGTCGCAGGGAAATTCCCCAGCAGTCCAGAAGATGAGCAGGAGAAGCAGTGAGAGAGCAGGGACAGGTAAAGAAAGACTTTACCCCCTGCACAAAAGTCATATTACGCAGGTGCCTACTTCTAAAGCGTGCCAAGGCCGTCTGATGAGCCCTGGAACTCCTGCATTGTATAGATAGGCCAGGACTCTTAGCTGCGTAGCTTAACTTCTCCTTTTTAATCGGGGGTGTGGGGAAAAATTCATTTCTGCGGCTGTCATCGCAGTGATCATTTTTTCTCCCTACAGCGGCAGTGAACGTGTTAAGCGTCATCGTTTACTACCAATGAAGGCACATGTGTGTGTCTACACATTCATCGAATTATTTTCTTAAGTAAACACAGTCGCATTGATTGTGAAAAGTTCTTCAGTCTAGTCGGAGTTCCATAAATATGTTTCTTTTAGTATGCCCGTCTTGGGTCTTAGTAAAAGTGATATCCACAAAATGTCTTGGCAGTCCACCAGTCGATCGCGATCGAATGAATGACCATTCCTGTTTTAAACGATAGCCAAATAACAAGGTCGAAACCTGAACTGGCACCCTGTTCACCCCATTCAGATTGTTTAGATTGAACGTGCATCCTCTCGAGACAACTTCAAAGCTCGTTCATGTATTTATGTTCCAGCACAGACCCCGTAATCATTCTTATTAGAACTGGTATTAAGATTTGGGAATCCATCAGACAAAAGTGTTCCACCATTGTTACCACATCGCTAATTTCTTCCAAATTTACAGAAAGGGCGGGAAACTCCCTTTTATTAAATCCAGAAGACTACCTTTCTCAAACGTGTTGCATCGACATCAAAATCTACCTTTCAATAGACTGACTCCTATAACGTCCGAAACAAGTTCGTAAGGAAACAAACTCTTTTTAATGAATCCGTCACGTAATTACGTTCGACTCTATCTTAATGAAAACCGGGACAAAGCCGCTGCTGCCTTTTACAGAGATTAAAATTGCAGCACCTCCTCTTAAAAGCGCCGACAGGTATTTAAGGCCGTGTGTTCCCGGTCAATCTGATTAAGGCGTGTATTTTTAGTCTTACTTCCCATCCTTTATCCCCTGGAGAAGCGTACAGAGTTAAAGTGGAGAGCTGCAGTACTTCCGGCCTCCCTATCACTAAAGTCAACGAAATGGCCTTTTTTTTTCTTCTTTTTTTTTTCTTTTAACTTTTTTTTTCTCAAAATGGATTTGCTACTGTTGCTCAGAAAAAAAGATGTGATTCGGGAGCTGCGTTAGTGATTTCGATCGGATTCTATCTTTAAGCTCACTCAATTCTCGTTAGCACTGTTCTTGGATAAAGTGGATAGTGCTCTGATCGAATCATCGTCCCTATGTGCCGCTTTTAAAAAGACATTAGTTAAAAGCTGTCTTTTTCTTACTGATTTTGCCCAATCTAATCTGGGAGGAAGGAAGAACAAAAGTCTTACTCCTCGAAGTCCCCACCGAAGGAATCCAACCCAATTCATTAACTGAGTGACTGTGAATCAGTGACTGATACACACAGTTTATGTTGCAAAAGAACTTATTCACTAGAAAGGAACTAATGGAACCAAAAGAATCGCGAAACCGTATGAGTATTCCAATTTAAAAATTTGGGAACTAAGTACTTCCACGAATAAAACTTTTACTCCGCTTTCATGAAAGTACTCTACAGTACAGGGTCAAGGTGTATCTACACACATATCTATTGTTGTACAGTAAACCCTTACGATGTTAGTTGCTACTTATCATTCTTAACCTCGTTTTCAGCTGCTTAACCTTGATTTGCAGGCCTAGCAGTAAAGAAATGTGGTAGCCGTGATAATTGAGGGGTCGTGAAATGGAGATCGAGATGTTTCAATCCATCTCCATGTTCAAGGCTTGATTCTGTATAGAAAGCCTAAATCTCACGTTAGATGTGTAGAGCTCAAATCCTCACTTTGGTTTCTCATTGAACTTCTACACCACACCAATGAGAGCACTTTGAACCTCGCAGATTTAACATGAATTTGCTTTTCTAAACGGGGGGGGGGGGTCCAGGGGCCCCAGGACTCGAACCCGTGACGCACTGGTCACGGGTTCGTGATAGCAACTACAAGTCTACCGCGGCCTCTTTATGTTAAAAAAATACGTAATTTTTTTTTTTTTATGAAGCTCATATTTTTGCGACACCGCGGCCATGAATCCATGATTATATTCACCAGGCCACCGGCTGGGGGGCGTAGTTGGTTGGTTGCTGACCTTCTTTATTTATGGTTGCGGGTTCAACCCCGGCCCAAGTCGGTGGATTTTCCTGATGCAGAAAATCGACAGAGGCCATGTTGTATAATTATACGGCATGAAAAATATCCCTTGAGTGTTCGTTTGGTTCGGGGATGCTCTCGGCAAAATTAAATTTCTAAGTACAAATTTCGCATCAGCAGAGTTTAGGTGCCTCCCTCTGAAGAAGAAACTTGGCGCCAAAATTACTTTCGATAATTGGTATTGCCTAAATGATGCCGCACTAAAAAGTGATACCATGTCCTGGGGAATGTACTAGATCTGCAAAGGTAGAAATACAATACGCAGCCCCTTTACAGAAAAAAAATATCCACCAGGCTAACTCGGCCACTTATACTTTGACCTGAGGGAGTGAATATTAACGTTGAACTGTTCAGCTACTCGAGGGCTTTTGGCGTCGGATCTCGCATTTTGAACCATGGTCAAGTGACGAGGATGGCACCTGAGCTGCCACACTCTCTCCTAACTATCACACCACTCCAAAGGAAGGACGTTTGAGCATTCGACAGATTTAACGTGCATCACCCCCCTACACGGCGGGTCTTCAGCGGTACTGGGAAAGGACACGAAGGCCACGAGTCCGCTACCGTGACCACTAGGCTCCCTCGGTCTCAAACTTTGATCCAGTTAGAATTTGAGGATCCGTTCAAGATGAAAATAATATTTCTGTTTGGTTTTCGTCCATCATCTATAATACACACTTATAAAGTACATCGTAAACTTTGTGGGAAACACTTTAAGTATTCTCATTAAGTTGAAAAAGTTAAACTAATCCGAAATATTTAGGAAATTAACTGCATTCCTCCTAGGCAAAAAATTACGTCTTATTAGCTAGTAGGGCGCGCGCAAATTTTCATTTTTCTAAATACCTCCTTGTATGGAAGCTTCCAGACTCAACTCAATTAATCAAGAAATTGTCGATCGCGGCGTGATCGGTTTCCAACATGCCTGGGACGAAAATAAGCTTCGCACCAGTTCATTAGTTCCAAAGTGGGGAGGACGCGTGGAAAGCATCCCGATTTATGTAGCGCCCCACTAATGGTATTTTCAGAGGCTTAGGGCTGCGAGGGGCGGCGAATTAACTGCGTAGGCGTCAGATAGGGCAGCGGCGTCTGAAAGCGTAATCAAGTCGCGAGTGCGGAGAGGGATTAGCATGGAAAAGATCGGGTGAGTCGAATGCGGGGGGAGATTTCGAATGGTCACTTAGAGGTTCAGGAAGAGGAGATAAAGAAGGCCAATTTTCATTGGGGCATCAAAGTCTACGAGTGCGCATGTTTAACCGAAGAGAAGAGTGATCCAAATGGTATGAATCTAAACACTTATTTATCGGAAATATAGAATTAGAAAGAATACTTGGGAAAATACTTACCATTATTACTCGCCCTAGAATTTTTCTTACGGCATTTCATTTTACAAAATTTGGTGTTCAGACTTTTGCACTCGTTTTGCTAAGCGGAATGAAAAAGAATTTTTATTTTTTTGTTCTAACATTGAACATAACCAATTTATTCTAAACAGAAAAAAGGACTATGGTAGCCGAGTAGTCATCGTCATGAAGACGTGACCTACGTTGTCTCTGTCCAGTTTTGGGTTTGAACCCTGCTGCTAGTAATAATATGCCGTGTAGAAATAACAAACCACATTAAATACGTCTTGGCTAAAATTCCTCATGTGTATATGGTGTAGAAGTTTAGAAAACGGGCTATAACTTATATATATACTATCTTCCTTACTAGAATCGTTCAGAATTAGGAGATCCATCGCCAGTAGTTCTAATGTAGCTTTATATTTCGACTAATGAACATGCAATAAATCAAAAAAGAAAAAATATATATATTTATGGACAAATGTAACTGTTTATGTTCACCAACATTCTATTATCAGGGCAAGAAGCTAAGGTTATAAGTGTTGTGGACGGTGGTCGAATCTTAACTTCGATTCGCGTACGTACACCCAATTTTTTGTGAAATAGTGGGACTTGTTACAAGTTGAATCTCCTGACAAACTGAAATTTTATTCTGGGCATCTGATCTAGATACGAAAAACTACATTAAAAGCTTGTATTAAAACCAACTAAATTGTATTCAGGAGAAAGGATTCCATTCATTTGTTGATTTCGTAAGCCTATGTGAAATGATCATTTTCCGTTATTTGTAACTCGACACAGACATAATTTTCAAAATTTCCTCACAATTTTTTAAATAATTTCAAACGCTTGATTCATAAATATATTCATATAATTCAGGAACCTCATATAACACACATACACACACACACACACACACACACATGTGTGTGTGTGTGTGTTCATGCAGTAGACACGCATTACTCATAATTTTTTTATCAAAAATAAAAAAAAAAAAAAGAATCGTAGTTCATTAATAATCATTTTTTCAATAATCATTCATATTAGTTTATTTGTTTGAAATAGTATTGAAAGCTTACACGAGCTATTACTAGGCTTAACTTCATTTTTCTATCTGAGTTTTTTCTTCACTTTTTATTGAACAATTATGTCGAAATGTTATGCTGAAGGAGAAGATTAGGATCCTGTAAAGCAAGATTAACCGTATTTAACTGTCCTAAATCAGTGACAGCTCTAGAAAACATAACACTTTTACATTTTGGTCAATTGACTTTTTATATATGTCACATTTTGCAAAATATACAATTTGCATATATATTAATGTTCTCCTTACATACTTTCAATTTACTATATTGTCAAGTTTATCTTTATTTCTTTTATGTCAAAAATTTCTGCTGTACGGGAAAGGTGGATCCATAAAGCATTACTAACCTTAAATCGCTGGCCTAATTCAGTGAGCGACAGTCTTAGAAATCCTAATAGGTCTCCAGTTTAGTCCAAAGACTTTTTTTGGATCTACATTTGTTGTGTCTCATGAATTCCAATTTCTTCCTTCTTTGGCACTGTAGGGTTTAGAACTTTTTTTCACTTTTATTTTATTATACTATATATATATATATATATATATATATATATATTACTTTTTCAATGAAGTTCATTTTTCACAGTACATTCTTCATTTTGATTTCTCTCTTAGGAAACATGAAATTTCTTTTTAATAAACTTATTTACTAAAATAAGTTTTACAAGTTATTGAATATTTTCATAAGCGAGCATGAAAGCACGCGTATGTTTTAGTTGAACAATGTATTATATATAATACTTAATATTTATCAACCCTCAACTATATTAAAACATTTTTATTAAATAAATTTTCATCGTCAAATTTTGCTTTTAACACAGTAGCGTTTTTATAAAATTCTGAGAGCTCTCTCGAACTTTTATTACTCTCATAAAAAAGCACTTAAAGCTATTCCAATAAAGGAACCCGCACTTCGGCGAAAAGCGGATCGGGATAAAATTTACTGCTAATCAAGTAACTTCATTAGCAATTTCTCGTTGGTTAGGTAATTGGGGAGTTATGTTCCTCCTCATTCCTGTGGACACGTAACAGAAATTGTGTCATTTTTTCCCTCCCTCTCCTAAAGATCGCTCTTCCCTGGGTATTATCTCTCCCCCCGAAAGCTTGAGGTAGGTGGGCGAACTTTAATACCCGGAAGAAAAGGAAGCTTCTCTCTCCTGTCAAACATCGTTGAAATATGACAGGTAAGAAATTTAATCAAATGCTCACCAACGGCGGCTGCGGTCGTTTTGAAATGAAAGGACATCCAGGTTTAGGGTTGAAATTTTCTTCGGATACTCATTTTTTCCCCCTCAGTAGAAGCTTATGGGTGAAGAATTTTTTCCGCTTTGAAAGGCTTGATTGGAATTTTTACCTTGAATTTCAAATACTTTTGAGAGAGGACATGTCTCAAACGAATTGCTTCTTTCTAGATTTTAGCATGGAGACTAGTTTGCAAAACAAGACTGTAACAGTCGAATTAGCTTTAGAACAGCGTTCCAATATTATAAGGTAAAAGGTTAAAAGTAAGACATCGAAAGTGTAATCCACTTTGTCATCAGCTAATTGCATCTGAATCAACTTTTTTTCCACAAAAACTGCTCGTTAATATTTCACGTCTCTCTTAAAATATCCGACTACGTTTGGAACCGTGAAAGCGTATAAATGGATAATATTTATGATATTTAGTGTCACTTAGATAAGAAAACGTATATAAAATTGTTTTAAAAATACTATTACAATAAAAAATTATTTAAGTACAACATTTTGACAAAAAATGAACATAGAATGACCCATTTTCAAAACATTCTCCTTTTATGAAAAAGGCTTCTATTATAATAATATTTTGCCTGCATATAGCTCAGACCTCTATGCAGAGGCTCAACTAGAACTTTTGAAATATTTAGCTTAAAAATGGATTTATCCATATTTTTCTACAACAGAGGGGGAGAAACTTTAAGAAAAAAATGCCGATAATTATATATATATATTTCAATGGGGTGGTAACTCTAAAAATAATGTGAACTTTTCAAAAATTTTAGTTCAGACTCTCTGGAGAAGTCTTTACTTTATATAAATGTGTGTGTGTGTGTGTGTGTGTGAAATATTATTATTATTGAAGCATTTTTTATAATAAAAGGAGAACAGTTTGAAAAATGGTTATTTTAAATTAATTTTTTGCCGAAATATTGCATTTAAATAATTCTTTTTTTTTTGTCATAATGGCCTTAAAACAATTTTATACATGTATTCTAATCTAAGTGACATTAAATATCATGAAAATTATCCATTTATGAGCTTTTTTAAAATCATGGTTCCGAACGTAGTCGGATACCTTAAGTCAATCATTTCCATTTCTGAACTTTTATATTTAAATTTAATCATATTAAAATTTTTAGAAAAAAAAAACACTGCAATATATTTTTTAATCTAACCGTAATAACTTAGAAGCTGCATTGACTTTTAGTGATGCTGAATGCAAAACTTATCGTATTTTTTAGCCTTAAAAAATGATGTTATGCATGTTCTCCGAAAATTAACAACTTGCAGTACATCACTAAAAGAGGCATAACTCCGTATTTTTGCCTTATTTGCCTATTTACTGGTAGGATGCTCAAATTTTATTGGGAAGCTAACTAACAAAGGCTGTTCTGAATCTACAGTGAAAATCGTTTAACACAAAACTGAGAGGACTAAAATATTTCTTCGTGTTAAAAAAAAAAAAAAAAACCTTATACATTTTATTTGCATAAATACATTCAAACATTTCCGCAATTTGCTCTCTTTTTTTTTACTTATTGTTGATCATGTACAGTTAGTAATACCAGAATATTAAAAAATTTCCGTTTTCGTCTTCTCTTTTCATCAACAGCCTTAATTAACTCCCTCTTCATCTTAAGTGAAGTAGCAATTTGCTTTTCTCTGGAGCTTTTTGCCATTATGCCCGCAAAGAAATTCTTCTAAAAGAGAAAATAAAACGCCAACCAAATGGATTTTACTCACACTGCGATGTACTCTTCACCGAATTTCAAAGCTAAGTGATGAGAGATGAGATGTTTTTGTGTGGTGTGTTTGTTGTTGCTCATGCCACCTGCCTGACATAGTCAGATCGAGGCCCACGAAATTCATCGTGGCAATGGGCTAGATGTACGCCTGTCGTTGGCTTTTAGCCTTGAGCACCATACAGGTGACAGTACGATTTAGATCGGAAAAATTCCCGAAGGAACGATCGATGGCGACACCACCTATCTCCACCTCCCCAATTTAGGCATGGAACTGAATTGGAGGGAAATTTTTTCCAGTTCCTTGCACTCGTGATTCAGCCCACAAGACTTTCGGACCCACTGATTTAACGAGCATGTGCTCCGCGTGTACTCGGAGGGTATTTGGCGGTACAGGCGGTACAGGTACCCAGGCTCTAACCGGTGCTCTAACCACTAGGCTACCCACGGCCCTGTGGTGTTTGTAGTGGTGGAGGATGAAAGTAGCTCAGAGGAAAAAAATTGGCTCGTATCACAGGCTATTCCGAAGGCATTTCACAACCAAGTTAGCCTCTTTTCTATGAAACATGTGAATCCCCCTGTCTTTCATTTCACATCCCTCTTAAATCTCGCCTGAGTGGTTGGAATTTTCCGTATTTTGTTCATTCCCAGAAGGGAAATCGTTTCATGTTAAGAGAACAAAAAATGCATGAAAAAGCATTGTAGTTTGTCGGGACTGTTGTATTATTTCGTGTTAACCGATATTTCATCTTAAGCGTTTTCGCGTTAAGCGTATTTCAGTGTACTTTTAGCAAACGACCCACTGTCATTGAATCAACGAGTTCTTAGAATGTTTCTAGGAATTATAGCACAAAAGTGCAATGAATGAGATCGCCATATTGTTCCATTCATTTGCTCGGAGCTTCCGCAACACACCCTTGACCTTCAGCCGAGAGGGAGGCGAGTATTTAAAAATCAATATTTACAAAAGCATCAACGCGCTCATCACGTTCATTAGCAAAACATCGCTTCCATTCAATGAGTACTCGTTAAGCTCACCGATGTTTTATGCTTGGCAGTAATTAATGACTTCCAAAGAGAAGAATTATACACCCCCGCACTTTTCCGAAAAAAAGGGAAAAAATAATTATAAAAAGTTTTTTAGTTTTTTTTCTCTCCAGATTATTGAGGTTTAAATGATTTATTCCTTTGCTGAGGCCTTTCAGATCGAGGTTTTAGTGATTTAAATTACTTTTTCATTTCTTCTCGGATATTTAGTACAATTTAAGCGATGAATTATTTTAATCAATTACGTATTTGTAATTGCTCTTTCTGAATCGACACATAGGTAAATTGAGTTTTAATATATAAAATATATATATATAGCCAGTCCTAACAAATATAATTCATACTATTTATCACAACAAAAGTGAGAAAAACAATACTATCTTCTTAATGATAAAAAATTTTGCATAAAGCAATTATTTTCATTTTGTTTTCAACATGTATTTTTACACACTTCTGATTCTTCAATAAATTATTATTTGACAATTTCAATGTTTCTTGAATGTAATATGATAATCTTGCGAAAAACAGACATTGATGATTTTAATCTCCTTATGGTTAAGCTGCTAGTATTACGACACAAAAAATCCGTCGTGAGTCAATTCAGAATAAATCACAGTACATGATGAAAGTAAAGAAGTATTTAAAGTATATAATATTGTTTGAAGTTTAATATTTGGTGAGAGGGCTCTTTGTTAAACGTTAAACCATCTAGGACCGAAAAAATGCTTGTCCATCCTGAAATGTTAAGTAAAATTAACCAATTCACAAAAATCAGTGATAAGATTTATCTTTCAACTTAATAGAAAAGTAGTTATGTGAGACTCCTTTTGATTCTAATGCAGTTTAAATTTATATTCTATATTAGTCCGTCGCCAATGGCCCTCGGACAGCTTTATAGTGCGCGACATAAATACAACTCTCTCTCTCTTTTTCTAGGAGTCGACAAGCTTTACAAGAAATAAGTGCAAGTTTTTCTGTCATTTTAACCAAAATGTAATCCCCATGGACACTCTTTCTCATTTATTAACGGCCTTCTGGCAACTCATAGCCTTTTAACATAGGAAAGAATGTACTACGCCACTACCTTTCTTGCTTAGAGCAGCGATTCTCGAACTTTGGATTGCCCCAGCCCCTTTTTAACACGCTTTTATAAGTTTCACTTGTATGTAACGGAATCTTTGAACTCGATTTTTACCCACTTTAAAAAGTCAGATTAATTCGAAATTTTGCTCACTTGTCCAGGACCGATGACAATACAATAATTTCCGAATTTTGTTCCGTTGTCTTGATCAGGATCTCACGAATAACGATTCTCAGATTTGGTGACTAATTCCGTATACCACTTCCAGATATGGCGACTTATTGCATATACCATCTTCAGATTTGGCGACTAATTCCATTGCCATTTCCAGACTTGGCGACTAATTCCAGATTTAGCGACTAAAAGATTAAGGTGCAACCCTAAAACCGAGAATAGGCTTGTGATTAATACAAATAAAACAAATAAAAAAGTGTTCTTTATGTGAGGAAGGGGAGGGTGGGTGCGTCAGCAATTTCTTACCATAATAGAAACAAGTGTCTAGTTTTTCTGAAAATGGAAATTAAAAAAAGACACCTGCATATAGAAAAAAAAATAATTTATGTTCTAACTGCTAAATATATTTTTTTATTTTTATAAACTAATACGTTTAGAAGTGTTGATACGAATTAACAGTATAGCAATAAGTTTAAAAGGTGGGGTAATGTGATGACATTTAACATTTCTTCTTAACACACTTTTATTAGTTTGACCTGTATCTATAGAGACGGAATCTTTGAAATATAATAATACGGAAATCATCCGAGGCCCCGTAAACGGAGAGAATAAATACCCTCTTCAAGCCCGTTAATTAATATCCATTGAAGAGCAAAACTAATTCCAGCAGCCACGTAATTCCGTCTTCAAATATCAAAATCCAGGATAAATTCAACAATGAATAAATGATAGTTTAAAAACTATAAATAAAAATTTAAAAAAAAAGGCTTTTACTGTAGATCGAAATAAAAAATAAAAATAAATTATAGTTGAAAAAAAAAACTAAAAAACACGCTTTTATAGTGAATCGAACTAAAAAATAAAAAAAATAATTCTTAATCTAAGAATAAAGTGATTAACGAAAAAATTAATGTCATTGTGGTAAAAGCGTGTGTGGGGTGATTTGTACTACATTTCTACACTAACAGCATTTCAGAATACTACCAGTAAGAAATTATAACATTTATACAGAATACTCCAGGCTTTTACCCCAATGACATTAATTTTCTCATTAATCATTTTATTCTTATGTTAAGAATTTCTTCTTTTATTTTTTACTTCTTAGTTTGATTCACTATAAAAGCGTGTTTTTAAACTATAATTCATTACATATCAGCTTGATATCACGGACCCCCAAGATTTTGAACCCCTTTCTCTGACATGGCTACACATGGCTGAGTGATTTACAGATTCCTCAAAAAACCTAAGATTGCCTCTGGTACTAATATACTTTTTAACACTATTTTTCCTTTACGAAAGCAATAAATATCTAATTATAAAAATATTACACAAAATGCTAATTTCAAATAAATAATGTAAATAATAAAAATTAATTTCAATAATAATGTAATTAATTAAAATATGTAATAAAAAAGTTAGGGCTGCATTTCTTTTACAAGTGCTGTTATATCAGGTGTAATATTTGAAATCTGTGGTCTCAATTCCGATTCTACGCTTTCCTGGTGGTTTCTTTACTTATTTTTAAGATAAAGGAAAGCTGAAAATGTTCTTTTATATAAATAAACAGTTTGGAAAGGAGCTTTACAGAACTTTCGTGAATTGCTAGAAAACATTTTCCTGTAAGTGATCCTACAAATCTAGAAGGGACTTATTGTAGTAATGACTAAGCAGTTGCAAACAATAAAAAACTGAATTAATATTCTTCATCAAAATACA